>VDFB02238099.1:0-20554 GCA_007258455.2 Sequoia sempervirens | reverse complement strand
TTGCATAGTGCACCCCTCTTTTAGTTGTCACTTTGTGCCTATATGCTATTTTTGGGAAGTCAAGATTAAGAACCTTATTAAAATAGATGACCTTCCACATAAGATTTTGGTGACTTTGTTTTATAACAACCCTTTACAATGCTACATACATTCAGACATGGCATTTGGAACACACTAGTAGAGATTAAAAAATGCAATATGTTTATATTGATTTGTTTTGAGTGTGTAAAGGATGATGGGGAGAAGGATCTAGTAATAGAATAGTGCCTTTCCCCAATTGGGCAACATGTTTTTTGAATTCATACAAAAGATACAATAAATGAAACCAAGGTGATACCTTAATTAAGACATTACAAAAGACTATACCTTTCAAAATGAAAATCCAAGCTAATTTCTACACATACATTCAAAAAATTAATTAACAGTTGCAAAATATTAAGTGATTTTACTCAGTAATCCATGAGCATACCCATACATTTCCTTTATTGATTTGAAAAGATACCTTGCAAAATATTTGCAAGGATTTTAAAGGCATCCGGTTGGCCAACTAAACATCACACCTCTATAAATGCACACCATACACATAGAGAGACTCAATTAAGTTTGATTCTACCATTACTCATTTTTTATATACAAAGGTTACAAGTTCTTATTACAAATTTGAGATGAACCCAAATCATTACAATAGAGAAATTATAATACCTAGACCTAGAAACAATGAACCCTCTGGTTCTACTATGTAATTTGTTCTCTCTAATATACTCTTCTCCATTCCAATGTCATCCTCATAAAAATAAAATGAAGACGTGTAGATCCCATTTGGAGGCCGTCCAAAAATGGGAAACTTGTAGACTTTCACTTGGGTCCTAAATATCCATGATCTTCTAAAGTTGTAGGTGTTGGGAAAGTGTATCTCAACCTTGCAATTACATAAGGTTTACTATTGATGGGTAAGTGTGTGAGGGGTGGGGATTGTATGCAACCTAAAATGGTCACCTAGACTTTGGGCCCCATTTATTTAATTTGTCAACATCAACTTTCTGAATCAATGATTGTTGCATTTTCAAATCAAATTTCTTAATCAATTCATAACTATTTCAAATGTTTCAATTTTCCCCAAGGTTTGAATGCTTCATTAATTTTATTCAATCAAAAGAAATAAATCTCTTTTAATAAATAAAATAATGTTATTGAAGTTAATATTACTTAAATAAAATGATGCTATTTAATTAAATCTATTTTTAATTAAATAATTTTATTTTATTTTATTAATATTCATTTCTAAATTACATAATCTTATTTTATTTTATTAAAAGAGATATTATCATCTTAAATTAAATTAAATAAATGAAATATCCTCTCAAGAATATCTTGTGATGAAAAAAAAGGAAACAAATCGGTTAAAAGGGAAATAAACTAAAAAGAATTTCAGAGAGTAAAGATTTGTTTCTATTTTCATTTATCCCACACATTATACGAATTTGCCTTCAATTCCACTTTTGCCTATAAAGTGAGCCCTCTCATTCTCATTTAAAAAAAAAATCACGAATTTTTACATCAGACTTATGCTACAAATTTTCTTGAATTTTATCATTTGAGATTACACATTAGTTTGATTTTATAAGCATCTTAGTTTTAGAGCATATAGTTTAATATTACATTTTAGCTTAATCTTCATAGTAGATTAATTTGCAAAGTAATTCATTTATGGCATTGCATGTAGATCAATTTTTATTTCAATAAATTAGTTTTGTTTATTGCATTTTACAATCATTTAGATTAGTTTTCATTGTTGCATTGCAAGAACAAGATTCATGGAGATTGGCATTCTCTCTCTTTGAATCTCTGGATGCGAGACTCTCTATTTCGAGGGAGTAGCTGGGTCAATCGGGGAGCCTGTCTATCAATCCTACTCTTCTCCGGATGAGAGGCTGTGAATTGATTTTGGGACTCATTATTGAGTATCTTGCATGCAAGGATTCCTGAAGTATAACATATTTTGATTATACATTTTGGGTGCTTGCTTGTTATATCTTTTTTATTCCTGTCATTTTTGTGAGTCGATTAGGGTTTTCATCATTTTTTTAAATTTTGACTTTGATCTCTCAAAAAGTGCATGCTAGTGCAAAACGGACTCCATAGATGTGCTCAGAAGGCCCAAAAACCCCTATTTTCATATAAAATATGATAGGGTTTGCTAAAAATTAATTTTTTAGTGTTTTGAAAATTTTCAAAACAATTGCCAGAAAAAATCCGTACGGAGACATCGATTTCTGTACCATTTTGATTTCTGTGCTACCTCGATTTTCGTGCATGAAGGTTCAGCTAAATATTTTATTAATTTTTTCATCTTTAAATTAATAAAATTTTTGGTTTAAAGCCTAAATGAGCATATTTAGTAAAATGGTCATATCTTGAGCATATGGTCTCCGTTTTTCGAAAACGAGATATCGTCGGAAAGCTGCTTCCGACGCCGTTCCAGTGGTACTGGTATTTTTTTTCTGATTTTGCCATTTTGATACCTTTTTCGCCTGTCAAAGCCAGAAGTTGTTGTTTTCACTCCGGAAGGCGTAACTTTTGCATCCTGGCTCTGTTTTTCGAAAACAAATAGGCGTTGGAAAGCTGGTTCTGCCCTCTTCTCGGATATCAGACCTATTTTTTGCAAAAATTTTACCAGGTATCTGATTTATTTGTCAAAACTCAGCCTTTATCTTTTGAGTTATTTTCTTGGGAAACGTGCAATCAGGAATTTTTTTTTAGATCCAAGAGGAATTTTTTTTTTAATTTAGATTATATTTTTAATTTTATTAATTTAGATTAGTTTTGTTTTAAATTTTTAGTTTAGTATTAGATTAATTTAGTTTAATTTTAGTTTTGTTAACTAATTCTTTTTAGATTAAATTTTGACTAGATTAAATTAGATTTTTAATTAATCTCTTTTTTTTTTTTTGATAGATTCCAACTTTTGTTCTTCTGGTTCTTCTGAATTTTTATTTTTTTTTCACAGCATAACAGTTTCTGCAGGACGCCAGTCAGAGAACTTGAAACACACTAACGGTTTGATTGCAGGACACGTGACAAAGACTTGAAAACAAACACTTACACTTGTCAAAGATCTTATTTAAAAAAAACATTGTGTTTGTTTTCCTGCTTTTCAATTCACATAGTCTAATTAGGGCTTCGTTAAAATTCTTAGGAGTTTTGATAGTGAGTAGGGAATTTGGCTCTTTGTTACATGGAGGTGATGACCATGGACAAATCCAGGCTCCTGATGATCTTACTAATATGATGAACTCTTAGGGAGCGGAGCAAGGTAGTGAATCTTTAGCACTTTCACTTGTCAGGGGATTATGCTCTTCTCTCATTTAGTCGAAGCAAAAGCGTGGTTGGTGAAGTGAAACTAGCCTCGATGATTAAGGTTGGCATGTTTGGAGTGAAGGCGGGAGCTAGAAGAAGTATCACTCTTCTCCTTTTGGAGAATCAAAGTAGAAACTTGAATCCAGAGAGCCATGTCGATGTCACTTTTGAGGGCTGGCAGAGTTGAACCTGGGGAACAAAGTGAGTACACACCTATCGCCCGGTGATTCTACCTCATATAATAAAGAGCGTCTTGTTGAGTCTAAAGACTCCAAGGCCATAGTAACTTCTTTTTCCATGACTTGGGCGATCATCATGGAAAAGCTCTGTTTCTTAAGCGGCGCTCGAGCCATGAGGGGTGTGTGATTTTCGAGGTGTTAGTATGGTACTGCGAGGCGACTCGTATAACGCAAGAAGATTTGTGACGGAAGCCAGAAGTAAAACCTCTTAGTTAGTTGCCTACGGTTCACCTCAGAAAGTGCCGTCACTAGCGGAAGAATCTCTCGGTATGTTGATCATACCAGATTCCCATCATAGAGCATACGGGCGTTTAGAGTTTGCAACGGCTGCTACAAAGAGGTAACCGCGCCATTACTTTGTTGAGTCATGGAAACACACACCAAGAAACCGGAAACTCCAGGGGTGACCATGCAGTATGTCAGAAGTGCAAAAATATGCGCGCGCTTAATGGGGCAGGTTTTACGGCACCTACCCATTTTTCTTTGGTAAGGATAGCTATGTGTTTGTTTTTGAGTCTTAAACATTGTCCAAACATCTTCAAACAAGACTCCCTCGATACTATCAAGTTTCTTTGTCCTTGATAAGATCTGTTATCGACTACTTTTTGTATCACAACTTGCGATTTAGAACCTATAGCAGTCAAAATTTGTTGATTGTAAGCGATCTTTGAAAACAAACAACAAACTGAAATACTGAGTTCTTTGATTAGGTGACTTGTCCCAGTTTTAGAGACCTGTTCTGTATTTAGGGTTTATGTGTCCTTGACCTTTTGAATTAGTGATCCTTGATCTCATAAGCGATTTTGCTTGAGATTGGCAAATTAGGAATTGTTCCTGTCAAATAGATAAATTTTTAGACTCTTTGTTAACACACTTGGAGAGTGCTAGTAGTCTCCTTGTCCACCCATTTTCATACAATTCAAACTCAGTACACTTTGTGGCGAGTCATCCTCACGATCGATCCTTGTATGTGCTGGGTGAATTTCTTAAGAATTGAGCACCACCTCATGCATTGAGTGTTGGTTTGCACCTACCTTGATTCTATTTCACCTGCCATCTCTCGGACAAGAAATTTTACTATCCTGAGTCTAAGTATTGACATTTCTTGGGGAATTGTCTATTTGCGAACTCTCCCTTTCATGTAGTCAGCAGATATCAAATTGAAAGGCCAGGAAGCAACCTCGGATAGTCTTTAACCAAGCTTTACCCAGTTGATTTCGTCAAAGAAGGAAAAAGGAACCAATATTTGACGATCCACCTAGAGGTTAATTGAAACCTATTTATTAAAGAGCCATTTTGGTGACGGTACCCCCTCGGCGCACTTCCTCGAGGAATATGGATATGAGGTTCTCGCATCCTCGGTGGAGAGGGAAGCCATGGATCAAAATCTTGATGATATCTATGAACAACACAAAAACAACATGATATTTGGAAATTCTTCTCATGATGATCAACCTGGTTCACCCCTCATTAATGCAAGATATTTGGATGCCCATCAATGGGATGAAAGGTATAAGAGATGAGCTCACCAAGAACAATGGTCACAACACGAAGACCAAGACAATGAACCTCGTGATGCTCATGTCAATACAACGTATACCAATGACTTGTTCAAATAGTCTAGACCAAACTCACCACTTCAACATACCTCAAGGTTCACAAGTGATAGGCTCAAAAGAATTGAACGCGAAAAGAAAGCCTTTCTAGATGAGCAGTACAGAAATGAAGTTTGAACAGCGAGGAAGGCCAAGCTTTATTGGAATTACAAAGGAAGCTTCGGCTCAAGAGGGCAAGATGAAGTAACCCACCAATTGAAACAAACAATACAGGGGTGCTGAGTGGACATAATTCTCCTCCCTCCACCCCTTCAGAACACCAAGAAGTAGAAGGTACGTAATGTGTCCCCATTTTTGGCCACTTATACTCTTCTAACTTTTTGGGATTTAGCTATTTCGAGAAATCCGTGAGCTAAAAATTTGATGAAAACTAGGGTTTCACTACTTTGCTGGAATTGTTGATGGCATTAGGAGAGTTGTTGTGCAAACTTACTATTTATAGCGGTTGCTATTTTTATGAAGTCTATCTTTGGTGATGTATCTAGAGCAAATTCGATACGCTTCTGCGATTCGGTGTTCAGTTTGGCTTTCTGGTGGTTTTGAAGTTAACTTACTATTTTTGGCATTTGCTATTTTTAGTAAGTTCATTTTTGGCAGAAGCATCATCATCAACTTGGTTCAATTTGGCATTTGTCAGTTTGTTATTTTTAACAATTCATCAGTTGCAGCTTGGGCATTGTTTTTGGTTATCTCCTTGGACTGAGTTTCAGACTTAGTCAATTTTCATGTCTTGAAGTTGTACCCCACGCCTAGGCTTGATGACTTCAAGTTGTTTTAAAGAAGGGGACATAAAAGGGTCAAGTGAGCATTTAATTATTTAATAAATGCTTTATTGTTGCAATATGAAATGGATGCCTAAAGGGGAAGTTGAATGATATTTTATTATTTCAAAAAAGTAAAAGGAAAAAAGGTGGCATCCTTTTTGGAAGTTGAAGTGATTCAACTTCTTGGAATTTGAAGAGTTCTTGTTGCTTCATTTGCCAACAAAAGCTTATATATTGCTGCTGTTTGAAGAGCTGAGGATCGAATATTTTTATGCTAATATTATGCTATCGAAATGACAACTTGTTTAATACTTCGAGGGATGCTTACCTCCTAGTTCCAATCCAATTTCGTGTTTGAAATACAACACCTAGTTGGTCATTTGTTGCTTCTCAAATCAGACTAGCAGATTGAGCTCAATAGTTGAAGAATTTGATGAAATTTCTAGTTTTGAAGTTGCTGATACAGTCACAGCTGAAAGTGGTTTTTGCATATAGCTTTTGGAGTGAATTTAATTTGCTTGTGGGTACTTTTCCAATCCATTCCTACACCCAAGGCGACCATCTTTGGAGAGTTTCAGATTTTAGTTTTGAGTTTATGATTTTTACTTGTCAAAATCGCCCTTGCTCAAGGCCGTACCATTCAAGGAAGCACTGGGATTTGTGCCAGAAATAAAGCTATTGTTTGGTTGCTATTTGATGATCAAAAAATGTTCACCTACCTTCTAAGAAGACACAGCAAAAGACGGCATTCAATTCGGAGATGAATTAAGTGAGTTATGAACATTTCATTGATTTTCTCTGTAGCTGGTTTGAATTTCTAGAATTCTGATTTTTATATCAGACTGTTATAATTCTCAGTTTTTGGTCTTATACTTCAGTTTTGGAGTGTTATATGATTGTAAGAATTCATACTTCTTTTTCTAAGGTTCACTTGCTATCATTGTAATTTGTAATCTGTAGAGTTTAATTTGGAAAGGTTGAGATTAAGCATTACTAATCCAACCATTTCCAGTTCTGCAATTACTTATTGTTTTGTCATTAAATTACCCCTGGATGGTTTACCACCACTGTGGATAATCTAATTTGTAACACTCTTGTACCCACTTTCATAGTGGAGAATCCCCACAGCTCTGTGGATGCCCGCCGCAGTGGATGAATTGTTTTAATTGTAATCTTTTCCCCCCATTGTTTGGTGGTAGTGTGGAAATGTTTTTCATGGCTGGTTATCCACCTATCAATTTCTAGTTTTCAATTCAACACTCCGTCATATGTTAGCACCTCGCCCTCAGTGGGATCTTGAGTGCACATTCTTGACGTTGAGTAGTTTTCTTTTAAGTATTTTCATTTAGCTCCTCCGCCATATGACAACACCTATCTCTCATTGGGATTGAGTGTGCATTCTTGGTGTGAGTTCATTTCAAGTTCAGTTTTCTATTTGGAGCTAACGCTAACTGAGTTGATTAAGTGTTAGTTATGTGTGTTAATTCATCAAAAAAATTGGTTAGCATATTTCAATGGTATCAGAGCAGAAGTTCCTGCCATCTTGTTGGGAAGAACCGAAAATTAGTGTTGCCACAATGGACATCAACAGATTTGTCGAACAGTTCAGGAGGGAATGTGAACATGATGCTTCCATATTCCGTGCAGAATATCAGAGTATGTCAGATGAGTTCAGGAATGATGTTTCTTTTGACTGCTACTTGAATTATGTGTTGATTAGGTATCCTGAAAAGGTTGGTGTGGTCAATTACATCAAGAATCAAATTAAAAGAGAAGTAGAACTTTCCATTGTTGAAGAATCAAGGAAGGAAGAGGCAAAAGGATCTGTTTGTGGTTTGCAGCCCACAAGTAAGCAAATTGAAAAGAAAAATCAGTCAATTAGTGTTGAAGAAGACACAAGCAAGGTGCACATTTTGGTTCAAAATGAAAGTGGGCTTGATAAAGATACCTTGGCAAATGAGGAGATTAAGTTAGAGTCCCAAAATACATCCCTAGACTTGCATGGGATGGAAAATAATGAAGATTATTATGGTAAGAAGATCATTACAGCAGTCTTGAGTCCTAATAAGGATTCAACCAATGAAGATCTCGAGACAAATGGCTTCTCAAAAGATGCTGGTGGAACAGTTGTGTGGGATAAGTACGTTGAAGAAGAGCAAGATGAAGCAAATACTAATGGTGTCTTTGAACCAACTTATGACCATTACGAAAGTGATGTTGTTGATGGTGATTCCGATGTGTTTTTATCTCCTCTTGTTGAAGATTTAGTGAAGGATAATTCTCTACTTGTTGCTGAGCCAATTCCATATGAAGAATTAATGACAAGTGTCCAAGAAGACTTCTTTGGTATGTATGTGGGCACTAATGATAAAATCAGCAACACATCTACTCAAAATAATTTCATTGAAGAAAAGCATGACAAAATATTCAAAGCAACCAGCTTTGATGATTCTATAATCCGATATAATGCTAGTGACTTGGGTGGTAGTGGGTTTGATTATCAAACTACATCTATGGAGAAAGTTATAGATGAAGATTTCAGTTCAAGTGGGTTGAGGAGTGACTCATTCAAAGAGTCAATAGTTGAAGAGGAGCATGATGATCTCTTTCCTATTGATCATTGCAATCAAACCTTTCACCTTTGGGATCCGGGCGCGATGTCACCAAGGTATGATAAAGAACCGGAGTGGGATAAATTCCCCTTTGATCCTGATGAAGTTCAAAAATCAGTTTGCAATGCAAGTAATGAAGTGATCTTTGGAGGAGAAGTTGCAGCAATGGCTAATGAGAACGTGATTTCTTATGTTGAAGAGAAGAATGTTTTAAAATCAGCAAATGGTTTGGATGCCTTTCAGAATTACGCACAAGAAGAGTATGAGAACTTGAAAGGTCAAGATAGAGGAACTAATTTGTTTGAAGAAGCTTGCTTGGCAAAGCTCCATAAAAATTCCTTCGAGGTGGTTGTAGCCACTAAAGCAGAGTATGTTGCTACCAAGACTTTAAGAGCATCAATCAATAATGATTCATTGCTTGAAGATATTGTTGACAAGCCTTCTATTCAAGAATTATGCAGTGAAAAAAGAAGGGAGGAAGCTGATTTTGAAAATCATGACAATGAAAACAAATCAGAAAAATTGATGTTTGATGAGCATAGTCTCTTTGCTGATTGGGATCAAGGGCCTAAAGAGCTGCAAGTTTTGAAGGATAACTTATTGGTTTCAGAAGAGAAAATTGTTAAGGTGTTATCAAGATTTGATAGCACACACAATTGTATTGAAGAACTTTACTGGGAGCTGCAGTTTGAAGAGAGACAGAATGGCGTTAAGGGTGGAGACACTCTTTCCATGGTGCGACCCATCAATGAAGCATTGGAATCAATAAAAACAGATTATTTGCATTTGCTCTCAGATAGAGATGATGCCATTAAGTTTGCTGAGGAAACCTATGATGCCTATCAAGAGAAGGAGAAAGAGGTTGATAGTCTTTGCCTTGATCTTACCTTAGCTCATCACTCTTTTTACAAAACAGAAAATCAATCATCTATGTCAGCCACACTTATGGAACAAGAAGCTAATACAAGGCTAATGGAGATCAAGCAAATAGTTGAAGGAATAAATGAACTCCATAATGTTGAAACAATGCATAATGCCATAGAGATTCATTATGTTGATAGTGATTGGAAGGTAAATCAAGAGTGTGAACTCTTGAGTTGGGAAGAGAATTTGCCTCAAGAAGGGATAGCTTGCAGCCATGAGCTAGATGTGATGACTGGTAATGTGTGTGATATTCATCACACTAAATTCTATGGATCAGCAACTAATGATGGGCATCTTCAAGTTGAAGAAAATGTGCATGAATTTTATGAAGACACCAACGAAAAGGATGAAGGAAATATTGTTTCTATGATTGTGTACAACAATCCACCATCTTCACATGATTTGTTAAATTATGAGTTGATTGACAATTTCTATGTGGATGGCATTGGTAAGAAGTTTTATGTTTTTGACATGCATAATTTTATAGTCAAGCATAAGATAATGTTGGTGGATCCATTCTATATGTCAAGCAACACTCTCTTGGGATGGATAGTAAATGAGCATTTAATGGTGTTCAAACTTGAACTGGCTGGTTTTCACTCAGCATTAACCAATGGAAGAGTACCACCTATCTTAAAATGGTTGATGAGGTCAGGTCTTGGAGAGATGCATCAAATTGTGGGAGAACTTTCAGACTTGCCCCTTTGGTTTCTAGATTGTGCATTGTTGATGAGGGATTATTCTAAAATGCTGGTCATGAAAGGTTCAAACTTTGCATTGATGGTTGCAGTTGACTACATGGATTTGTGTGCTCGAGACTTTCACTATGGCTCTTGGAGATATGTTGGGAATTCTTCCCAATGTGTTGGAGATTATTTGCAGTTGGGAATTCATGCTTGGAATTCTCAACATGGCTTAATGGAGATTGTTGCAAGTAGAAAAAAGGATATTTGGAGAAATAAGGATTCAATTCTTAGAATCTTTGATGCGGCCCCCATCTTTACCAACCATTTGATGGTTCTTTCTGCTCATCAACTGGTGAATTGGAGATATTTTGAACAAAGGAAGGTTTAATGTTGGGTTGGAGTTTCTTGAGAGGATGTTTCCAGCCTTGAGCCTGAGCAGTTGTGCTATTATGGACACTGATTTTCAGTGTTGCAGCAATTGTTCAATTCTTTGCACACTGATTTTCCTCAAATCAGACTTTAAGTGGTTCATTTCAAATTTCATGGGCAGCTGGTACACTCATTTTTTCTTTTCACAATCTTTTATCAATGATGATTTTTGGCTTCAAAAGTGGGTAATGGTGTTTCATAGTGATTCAGATCAGTATTGGATGGTGTTCAAGTTATGTTCTAGTGGCTTTCTTTGTACAATCTCTTGCACTAGTGTTTGGGGCAGCGAACCTTTGCCTGATTTGGTTCAACTTTTTGAGACTTTAGGGGAGAGATTGGTGGAAGTTTTCAGAGTTTTTCTTGAATATGTCAGAATTACTCAGAGGAGGCATTATACATCCTTAAGGAGCTTTGAGGATGCAGTTGCTATGACTTTGCAAAGAGCTGTTTTTTCCTTTGCAAACAGCTATGATGGAATCACATTTGCTGTTGTGATTTGGTTTGATGCTTTGAGGAGTGATGTTGATGAGAATATTTTTGAGTTGTTTAGATTATTCTTCTTTGTTCTGAGAATGGTGATTGACATTGACATTGCAGATGTTAATTCCTCAGAGTTTATTGAGCATGAGATGCTGCTAGATTTTGATTCAATTCCTTCTATGTTGTCCGACTTGAATTTCAGGCATGTTATCACTTTGAGGTTGCAGGGATGGTTAGTGCAGTTATGGTGCAATGATTTCATTTGTATGATCAGAGTAGAGCAGCATCAGCATGGTGGGGTTTTTCAGAGATGGACATGGGACCCCGGGATCCTATATGTTTGGTGGGATTAGTTTGGAGTGTTGTGGCATTGCTTGAGGACAAGCAATTTTGGGAAGAGGCGGTTGTAATGTCATTTTGTCCATATATACTCTCTTCTTTTGGATTTAACCCTATTTTTTCGAATCCATTAATTTCGTGGAAATAGAAAACTAGGGTTTTCTACTTTTCGAGATTCTATTCAATTAGCATTCAGAGGTTGTTAATGCGGACTTACTATTTATAAGCGGTTTTATTTTTAACAAGTCTATCTTGGCAATGTCTATCTAGCGACAATTCAATCCTTTCGCGATTCGGTGTTTGAATTTGGCACTACGGGTGGTTTGATTAACTTATTTTTGGCATTTGCTATTTTAGTAAGTTCATTTTGGCGAAGCATCATCATCAACTTGGATTCGGTTGGCATTTGTGTGGGTTTGCTATTTTTAGCAATTCATCAGTTACGCGGCGGGCATTATTTTTGGTTATCTCCTTGGGTGAGTTTGGACTTGATGCAATTTTTCATGTCTTGAAGTTGTACTTACGCCTAGGCGATGACTTCAAGTTGTTTTAAAGAAGGGACCTCACGAAAGGTCAGTGAGCATTTAATTATTTAATAAATGCTTTATTATGCAATATGAAATGGATGCCCTTTAAAAGGGGAAGTTGGTGATATTTTGTATTTCAAAAGTAAAGGTAAAATTGGCGTCCTTTTGGAAGTTGAAGTGATTCAACTTCTTGGAATTGAAGAGTTCTTGTTTAGCATTTGCCGACAAAAAGCTTATATATTCTTCTTTGTTTGAAGAGGATGAATATTTTTATGCTAATATTATGCTGTTTAATGACAACTTGTTTAATACTTCGAGGGATGCTTACCTCCTAGTTCCAATCCAATTTCGTGTTTGAAATACAACACCTAGTTGGTCATTTGTTGCTTCTCAAATCAGACTAGCAGATTGAGCTCAATAGTTGAAGATTTTGATGAAATTTCCAGTTTTGAAGTTGCTGATACAGTCACAGCTGAAAGTGGTTTTTGCATACAGCTTTTGGAGTGAATTTAATTTGCTTGTGGGTACTTTTCCAATCCATTCCTACACCCAAGGCGACCATCTTTGGAGAGTTTCAGACTTTAGTTTTGAGTTTATGATTTTTACTTGTCAAAATCGCCCTTGCTCAAGGCCGTACCATTCAAGGAAGCATTGGGATTTGTGCCAGAAATAAAGCTGCTGTTTGGTTGCTGTTTGATGATCAAAAATGTTCGCCTACCTTCTAAGAAGACACAGCAAAAGACGACATTCAATTTGGAGATGAATTAAGTGAGTTATGAACATTTCATTGATTTTCTCTATAGCTGGTTTGAATTTCTAGAATTCTGATTTTTATATCAGACTGTTATAATTCTCAGTTTTTGGTCTTATACTTCAGTTTTGGAGTGTTATATGATTGTAAGAATTCATACTTCTTTTTCTAAGGTTCACTTGCTATCATTGTAATTTGTAATCTGCAGAGTTTAATTTGTAAAGGTTGAGATTAAGCATTACTAATCCAACCATTTCTAGTTCTGCAATTACTTATTGTTTTGTCATTAAATTACCCCTGGATGGTTTACCGCCAGTGTGGATAATCTGATTTGTAACACTCTTGTACCCACTTTCATAGTGGAGAATCCCCACAGCTCTGTGGATGCCCGCCACAGCGGATGAATTGTTTTAATTGTAATATTTTCCCCCCACTGTTTGGTGGTAGTGTGGAAATGCTTTTCATGGCTGGTTATCCACCTATCAGTTTCTAGTTTTCAATTCAACACTCCGTCATATGTTAGCACCTCACCCTCAGTGGGATCTTGAGTGCACATTCTTCACGTTGAGTAGTTTTCTTTCAAGTATTTTCATTTAGCTCCTCCGCCATATGACAACACCTATCTCTCATTGGGATTGAGTGTGCATTCTTGGTGTGAGTTCATTTCAAGTTCAGTTTTCTATTTGGAGCTAACGCTAACCGAGTTGATTAAATGTTGGTTATGTGTGTTAATTCATTGAAAAAATTGGTTAGCATATTTCGGTCAAGGACCCCTTCTAGATCTCCTAGTCCTAGAGGAAGAAGGGCCTCTCAGTATGCTCACTATAGGAGGCAAACTCCTCCCAGAAATTCAATACCACACTCCCAACATGTACATCCTGGTTCCCAACATGGAGGTGGTAGCTCACATTATGACTTTGATACTCAAGACTTCATGCAAATACAACAAGAGCCTATCTTCCAACGGTATGTGGAGAGGTATTTGGAACAAAACAAAGATAAGTTCTTGGAAAGTCTAATCAACAAGGGTGCCAAAGTCCCTTATAATTTTGATGTGGACAAAAAAATACAAAAACAAAATCCCTCTCAAGAGGAAGAAATCCGCCAAATGAAGCAAATGATGGAGAAAATGATGCAACCTAAGAGCTTATTCTCACTAGACTCAATTTGTCCTAATCCATTTGACAAGAGTGTGAGTATAAAAGATTTTCCAAAGAGGGTGGAATTCCCACAATATGATAAATATGATGGCAGTGGTGATCCACAGGACCATGTGTTTCAGTTCTATACTATGAGCTTTGAATTCAATCAGGATGACTCCTATTTGATGAGGTTGTTCCCTAGGAGTCTTAAAGGACAAGCAATGGAATGGTTTACCAATATCACTCCTCCTGTCAAGACTTTTAGAGAACTTGTTCATAGATTCGTTCAACACTTCGCATATAACCTGTCAAGATCTGTTACTATGTTGGACCTATGCAACTTGAAACAAAATCAGGGGAACCCTTTGTTACCTTCTGCAAAGGTGGAGGAGACAATGCTCTGGTATCCTAGACGATCCATGAGGATGAAAAAGATTGACATACTTGTTAGTAATTTGCGTCTAAATGAGATATATATCAAAAAAGATAGTCTTCACTTCCTTTGATACCATGATTGAAACTCTGACGCCGCGATTGAGGATGTTCTAAAAGCAAACAAGGCATTTTGACCGCATTATTAAAATAATACCAACAATGGTCAACACAACAATAAGGATAAAGGAAGAAAACAATTGGGAACAAAACAAACAAGTTGTCAATGATGGAGTTGTGGATTCTTCCCAATCAAGAGATCAAAGTGTTCTTAATTGACTGCTACCGTGTAAAGCAATGAAGCTTAATGCACCTCCAATAACAAGAAAGTAAACCAAGATATCAGGAGAGGCCCAAAAACCAGAAGCGACAATTTACCAAATTGGGTGACTCATATGAGGACATTCTCAAAACTCTCATTGCTAACAACTTGGCACATCCTCAGGATCCTGCAAAATTTCACATTCCAGATCCTAAGCCACATTGGTGGGATGACAAGGCATTCTGTAAATTTCATAATGGCCCTGGCCATACTGTTGAAAACTGTTGGAGATTAAAACATATCATCCAAGATTTTATAGAAAGTGGAAAGCTTCAAGTTGATGGCCTAAATATCAATGCTGATCATAAGGCTTTTAAGGAGCCTTTGCCTAATTACGACAAGGGGGAAACCTCTAAATCACATAATGGCAAAGCTGCAATCAACTACACCTATACAACGGCAGAAAATGTGATAAACATGCTTGAGGTTGTGGAGCCAAGTGTTAATATGATAAAGAGTAAGGACCCGCATGGTTATGACTCTCCCCCTATTTTTGACAACCAACCTGTTGTGGTGCTGAGAGGTCCTCATTCTAGGTTATCTTCCCAAGCCCTTAATGCTGTTACCAGGAGTCAAGCCCCTATTATTCTCAGAGGGCCTAGTTCAGGTCCATCCAACAAATCCAAGCAAGTGGCATCCAAGAATGTCACTATAAAGTCCGCCACTGTTCTCAAACAAAACTACAATCTTGTAGATCAGTTACAGAAAACTCCAGCACAGATCTCAATCTTAGAGCTTCTAGAGTTGTCCCCTAGACATAAGCAGATCCTTGAGGACGCTTTGCGCACAGCAAATGTCCCCAACAACATTGAGTTATATAGACCAATTCCAAGGCATGGTGAATCACATTACTACCCACATTAATTTCTTTTCCTCAAGATGATGACAAATCCCTAAGCCATCCACACAATCTTGCCCCTTCACATTGAAGTCATGATTATAAAACCCCGTCGCACGGTTGGGATTGATGATGGGGTGTTAACATCCGTATTTGAATTTGTTAAAAACTTTGGGCGGCTCCAAAGCAAGTGATCGACACTAGAAAGAAGATCACCATAAAGGCCTATGATGAGGTAGAATGAAGTTCTAAGGGGTTGGTTGTCCTTCCTGTTAGGATTGGCCCAGTTGAAAAAGATATCTTGCTTCAAATTGTTGATACTAGACCCCTTGCATACAACATTTTACTGGGTAGACCATGGATTCATGATATGCAGGCAGTGTCGTCTACCTACCACCAGTGTGTTAAGTTCCCCTACAATGGAACAAAAATTTGCATACCAGGGGATAACACCTTATCAATTAACTCAATCTTAGCTAATGTTCATGTCCCTCTTAACCGAGCAGCAGAGGATTATGAAACAACTTTAGCAGACTGTCAAAACAAATTTAAGTCAGTAGACCTTGGCATGGGGGGGTATCAACTTGACTCTTTTGCAAAGATGCATGTTTCCCCTAGGACATATGGAAAGCCTTCATAAGAGATGAAACCATCATCTTCAGCAATGACAATATTTGACAAGTTTGTTGAATCCTCAGTACCAATACAAGATGAAAAAGAGGAAGTAGTTGTTCGAGATTGGATATACAAAGAGGAGAAATACCAGCACAATGAAAATTTCTCCCCCTCTCCTAAGTCCTATGGAAGATGATATACTTTTGTCAAGAAGATGGGTTATCCAGGATATGGCCCTCTTAGTCACAGGTTAGATGCTAGAGCCGAACCACTCAATCATGATCTTTTTGCACGTAAGTCTAAGAAACCGGTTGGCCTAGGATTTATGAACAACAATAAATGCACTGTCCCCATTTCTGATAGGTGGGATAGTAAAGATGACACAAAATATGTACCAGATTTGACCAATCAACAAGACATAACAGATGATTGGGTACCTTCAACAAATCTCCTTTGGGAAGATTCAAGAGATTTAATAATTGATAGTCCTCCTATCTCATTTGCAATAGATAGTGACTATATGAATGCAAGATTGACTATGGATAGTGTCTCCATCCCAGCTGCAATGGATGGTGATAATTCAGATAATTTTGTGATTGGTTAAAATTGTTAGAGGAGGAGCCTCTTCAAATCTTGAAGCTTACATCACGAGGCTCCAACAATAATTCAGAAATAGACTCTCATGAGTTTGAATGGGATTCACTCTCAGATGCAACAGTTGACTTGGATATGGATGTTGTCCACGCTTATAGTTCTCAACCTGATGTAACTGACGAGTCACGTGTTAGATTAGAAGATTGGAACCCATGTCATTAGGTAGACTCCATTCTTCACTTCGTTAGATAAATTCTCGATTTAGACACTTTTAGAGGGAAACTTGACGATTCCAATTTAATACCACCGTGAGATGACACCACTCCATATCCTGAACCTTGAACCGTCATCAACTCCAATTCCTTTGTTCAATTCTAACGTTATTGATTTGCTTCTCAACGAAAATTCAAGAGCCTCAACTCTTGACATTTCACAATGACTATGTAGATCACCCTATCTAAATGCCACACATTGAACATGTAGCGTCTTTTCACCTGAACCGGCTACCAAGATGACGTAATCCCCGACATCAAGTACCTTAGCTCACAAGATAAAAGAAAAGAAAAATATAAATAAGAGTCTCCTCGATGATGAAAACCACTATGTGGCGGTGTCAACCAAAAGTAAAAAATAAAAAGACGATCCAAAGGTGAAAACTCCCCGAGGGCACCTACTGATGAGGCAATTTGATAGTCTCCCAAGCCATTTCTTATAATGCATCACGATTGGCTGAACTCTACAAACCCGTTAATTTGGGCACGAGGAAGTTCCAAAATTGTACACTTGGCTAAATCTTTATCACCCGAAGAAAAGAAAGCCTATACTGAGTTCCTCCAAAAGAAGGAAATTAACTTTGCATGGACATACTCAGACATGCCAGGGTTGGACACTAATCTCATTATGCATCATTTGTCCATAGCTCCAGGTGTGAAACCAGTCAAACAGAAGTTGAGAAAATGCACCCTCATATAGCTCTTTTAGTGAAAGCTGAATTAGAAAAGCTCCTTGGTGCAGGATTCATTAGAGCCATAGACTATGTCGAATTTGATTTCTTTACAACATTGTACCTCACAAGCTTCTAAACATGATAAACCATTCTGAATTCCAAGAATACTTTTAGTGAGATCTTACCGTATACGCCCAAAGGATGATTTCCAATTCTAACATAGACATGATAGCGGACATGATAGCGGATATGAGATCTATTCTTTGATGGATGGTTTTCCGGGTATAATCGACAAGATATTCCCGAGATCAAGAAAAGACTACATTCACATGTGTCTGGGGTATTTATTGTTGGAATGTCATGCCCTTTGGATTGAAAAATGCAGGAGCTACTTACCAAAGAGCTACGACAACCATCTTCCATGACATGATGCATAAGAATATGGAAGATTATGTGGATGACACCCTGGCTAAGTCTAAGAGAAGAGGAACACATTTGGCTGATTTAGAAGTGATTCTAGATCGCATGGAACAATTTCAACTAAGATTAAACCCAAAAAAGTGTGCATTTGGTGTTACTTCTGGCAAATTATTGGGATTCATCATTTTAGCTAAAGGAATAGAAGTGGACCCTGAAAAGGTTCAAGCCATTATAAACATGCCACCTCCCAAAAATTTCAACCAAATGAGGAGTCTTCAAGGGCACCTTCAATCCATAAGGAGGTTTATTTCACAATTGGCAGATAGAGCACAACCTTTCAACAAAAATTTGCATAAAGGTGTTCAATGTGTCTGGAATGAGGATTGCCAAAAGAGCATGGATCAAATTAAATAATACTTGGAAAATCCTCCCATTTTAATGCCTCCCATCTCTAGGAAAACTCCTCTCATTTTATATGTCTCACATCAATCTTCACCGGGGCATTGTTGGCTCAATTAGATGAACAAGGGAAAGAAAGGGCCATATATTATATTAGTCGCACTCTTGTTTCTTATGAGGTTAATTATACTAGTATTGAAAAAGCTTGCCTCACAGTAGTGTTTGCTTCTCAAAAATTGTGACACTATATGCTCGCGCACACCATACACCTCATAGAAAAAATTGATCCTCTCAAATACTTGCTCAGTAAAGCTGCTCTCACGGGTAGACTTGCTAAATGGATGATGATTCTTTCTGAATTTGACATAGAGTATATTGAGCGCAAAGCAATCAAAGGCCAAGCTATTGCAAATCAACTGGCTAATTTCCCTATTCAAGATAATATGCCCATTCAAGTCAACTTTCCAGATGAGCATCTTATGTACATGACTGAAAGATCCTGGAAACTATTCTTTGATAGTTCCTGCATGCAAAATGGTTCTGGAGCTGGTGTGTTGTTTGTTTCTCCTCATGGGTATACTATTCCTAAATCTTACAAGTTACTCTTTCCATGCACAAACAACATAGCTGAGTATGAGGCTTTGGCCAAATGGATCTTCAAAATGCCATATAGGAGTGGAATACCAAGTACATATCTATGGGGATTCTCACCGATCATCAACCAAGTCAATGAACAATACCAAAACAAAGATGACAAGTTGGTACTCCACAAAAATGCCGACCATTAAGACGTATTTTACTTTGTCACCTTTCAAGAAATCCCTTGAAAATGAGAACAAAGCAACTAATGCTATGGCCACCCTTGCTTCACTTCTTCAGTTAGAGGAACATGAGTCCAGATATGAATTCCTGCTGGAAGAGCTACGATATCCCATATTTGACTCACCCGAAAGCCATGTCATTTGTACCCTTGTCAATCATGAATCCTCCCGCTATGGTGCTATTTACTCATATCTTCGTGATGGCATCATCCCTGATACATTTAACCGATCTGAAAGAAGAAACCTTATCCGCAATGCCTCTCGCCATTCCCTCATCTCTGGTGATTTGTATAGGAGGGGTCTAGATGGAACACTTCTTAGGTGCTTAGAAAAGGAGGAATCCGATCAAGCGCTAGTTGATATCCACGAGGGCATATGTGGAGGACATTCTAATGGTCTTTCCATGGCTAGAAGGTTGCTTAGGGCAGGGTACTATTGGCCTACGATGCAGATAGATGCAGTAGCATTTGCTAAGTCTTGTGAAAAATGTCAGAAACATGGACACCTGATACATGCTCCAGGTAGGGAGCTAATTCCTTCTATATCTCACTGGCCATTTCAGTGATGGGCCTTTGACCTTGTTGGGTAGATTCATCCCAACTCATCAAGTGGGCATAAGTTCATTATCACTACTACTGACTACTTCACAAAATGGGTAGAGGTTGTTCCACTTTCTATTGCCTCAGGCAAGACAGTGTCTTTATTTATTTTAAACCATATCATCTGTCGATATGGAGTGCCATCTGAGATCATCACTGACAATGGAGGTCAGTTCAAAAACAAGGACTTTAAAGAACTCTGCCAAAGATTCAAGATAAAGCAACATTGGTCCTCCATTTACTTCCCACAAGGAAATGGTCAGGCAGAGGCTTCAAACAAAACCATTCTCAAGATTTTGCACAGAACAATTCATAAGAATGGTAGAGACTCCACCCACAGATAACTGGCCCCGTAGCCTGCGGTGAACGAAAGACGCATCTAACCGGGCTACCTTGCCCTCGAAGATAATGACGCTGAAGCAAGTTACCTTTTAGAGGTTGAGATTCCATCACTTTGGGCCCTCTCAAAGGTCTAGTTACGATGAAGACTATCGCGCCATGAGATTGCAAGAATTCGAACTTCTTGATGAGAAGCGTAAAGCATCATTTGACCATATGAGGGTCTATCAAAAGCGGATGTCCAAAGCCTTCAACAAAAAGGTTCGCCCTAGAGAATTCCAAGTAGGAGATCTTGTCCTGCGAGAGAATCCTAAGAACCAACATAATCGAAACGTATGGGAAAAATTCAAACCTTAATGGCTT
>VDFB02238098.1:0-16411 GCA_007258455.2 Sequoia sempervirens | reverse complement strand
TGAGTGTTCTACAAAAAATAATTCTTTTATTCTAATCTTTAATCCACTTAACACATTTAATCAAAACCAATATTTAAAAAAAAAAAACAAGAAACCACACAAGCATAACACAAGTATTTTTACATGGAAATCCTGTAAGGGAAAAACCGATTGGATGGCCAATCCACAATAAGTTAGTATACTCAAAGTATTATAAAATGGGAATGCACTTGCATTCGGGGCTCACTACTCAAAATGGGGCTCCTTTGCCCTTACAAAAGTTTGGAATAGATCCAAAGAAAATGAATTGAGATAATAGCATCTACCAATGCTTGATTCTGAGTTCAACTTAGCTTTGATGTCAAACTTCTGTCTTGATGACTGATGAAGAACTTCTACTCTATTTTGCTCAAGTTAGCACACAAAATCTGTATGCGCAAGTGAAATTGTGAATCATATCGCTCAAATAAAACTTAGAAATTCACAACATACACACAAACAACTTCTACATACATCCAAATGATATGACCAATCATCTAAATATATCTGCTCACAAGGAATTGATTGCCACAGGTCGACTTCAACAAAACTTAATAAAATTCGCAACTAGTCAGCCCAATCGATGGATAATTTTGATATGGATCCAAAAAAGTTGGCTAAACAATAGCAAGGACCAATAATTAAGCATATGAGCTTGAAGATAATTAAAATAATTCAACTTTATACATCCACTACACATTATTACCACTGAGTCGGCTTTATCAAGCAAATAGACAGAAGATGTCCAATCAAACCTACTCAACCATATAGCCACAAAAACAATCTTCACAAGATTCAATAATAATATGTTCCACGTGCCTGAAAAAAAATTCATCGATCCACAAGCCAAAATGATGATCTGGTGAAACTATCAAACCGGATGCCCTGTTCTACCGGTAACACTGCCGATAACACAATTTTCATTTCCTCTGTCGGTGTGACTAAATACATAATTGTGGACCAAAAAGGTGACTTCAGTTGCCATCAATGAAAACACTAGAAGCCAAAAATCACGTCTACATACATCATATTCCAACAATCTCCCCCTTTGGAATTGATGACAACACTTAGTGAAAAATGACTAATTGTTGAGATTAACATACTATTGGTATACAAAATACTGAATAATATACTACTACAAAATATTACTCCCCCTAAGAATATTAAGACATTTTTCACTACACTCTCTCTCCCCCTTTGACATCAATGACAAAATTGGGGATGCAAAACTATACAAGCATTATTCGGAGACTTACAACAGTTGGAAAATATCTTCAAAGACCTTTTTCAATTCAATAAGGGTGGAGTCCCACATACTCTTCAGACTTTCCAAAATGGTGATGTGACCACAGAGAAGATAGGATAATGTTTCTACTACTTCCAGGCTTATTGGATCAGGGGCAATGACAACAGTTTTTGCTTCCTTTAAGGAATTCACGAGCATCTCAATTTTTGTACTAATCAGTTCCCTTAAGTCACTTACTTTGCTAATGATTCTTTCATTTTCAAAATTTAAATTCTTCATTTGGTCTACAAAGGATATTACTTGACAATCCTAATGACACACACTTTTTACCAAGGGATCAAAGTTGTTGGACATAATGGTCAACTGTTGCTCAATGTCTTTTATCTTCTTCTCATTTGCAGTTGTAAATTTGCATAGATTTAAGCAAGATTTGTATACATTTCCTCCTTCAGTTACATCACTTTGAATGTGTTGAATGCAAGTTCCTAACAACTTTTTGTCTCTAGCAATTAGCATGTTTGAGCTACCAAATCTTTCCTCCTTAAATTCCTTTCTCACTTTAACCAGGGTTGAGTCCTCAAAGGATTTGAAATCAGAATCAACAGAGTTTATTAAAAAAATTAACTCACTAGAGGTGGAGCCTGATGGGTCCAAAGCATGCATAGGCAATAGTTTCTGTAGAACTCTAGAGGCAATTTTTAATAGTTCACTATCTTCAATGTGAGATTTCAATATTTTCTCATTTGCTTTATCTTGAGCTATTTTGGTGACTTTCAGTATCTGAATTGGAGATAAAGTAGATAGATTGATTGAGTTCTCATCAAATTCAAAATCTAATCCTATGTGTTGCTCCAATGGCTGCTTGCCCTTGTTAGATTCAGACTAAACTTCTGGAATGGCTTTTGGTACTTCCTTTTCTTTAGCAGGCACTTCTCTATCTTCGACAATCTCCTCACTTTGGTCCTTAGACACTAAAGGAGTCTCAGTATTTTCAATAATGGGAGGAGTTAGAGTATCCTTAAATACCGAAGAATCAGATACATTTATGTCTTCCACATTCTTATTTTCTTCTCCTAACACTTCTACTTCCTCATCTTCATTCCCTTCTTTCACTACTTCCTCTGCATTTCCTTCTAATTTATTTACTTCCACATTTATTTCTTCATGACCTTCAGTCTATTTAGTATTGACTTCTTCAACATTTTCCTTTTCTTTTGACAAAAATTCTTCCAAAATTTCGTTGGTCTCATTCATCACAGCTTCGGTGTCACCAATCATGAGTTTGTTTATTCTTGATTTGGTTCTAAATTCCTATTTGACTCTTAGAAGAAGTGAGTCCATTTCTTTAATCCCCATCTCAGGACACAAATCAACAAGAACCCTTTTTCTCAATTTCTCTTCCTTAGTTCTTGCAATTTCCCTTCTTGACTCCAAAGCTTTAGATAGGCTTGTAGGCAAGCCAAACATAATCTCAACAAGAGTTTTATTGAAAGCATTTAGATGATTAACTATAGCTTCTTCAAGAATACTTTTACTAGAATCATCAAAATTCTCAAATAGATCACATAGAGGTTTTAGATTACCATCAGCTACTGCTACATTTTCAACTTCTTCCACAGACATACTGGACTTGACAATTTTGGGCTTCTTTTGAGTTTCTTCACTTTTCCCGGAAGGCTTCCTTTTGCTTAGCTTGACTGCATGAGTTCCAGTAGCCTTCAATTCTCTTACTATCTCTTATGAATCTATTTCCTCTTCTTCTTCTTCTATGGATGCAACTTTGTAAGTTCTTAAACTTTTTCTCTTCTTCTTTCTTCCAAAGGCTTTGGCCTTACTTGGCTAGGTAGCAGGGAAACTCCTGGTTGCTTTGGCTGAAGATGTTCCTTGACCAGCTGTTTTTAATTTTTCCTTCTCTTTTGCTACTTTAGCTTCAGTTTCATCCCTTTTTCTTGTTGTTTCTTTCAACCTTTCGACTGGAATACCCATATTTTCTGTGAAGACTTCAATTTCCTTCCTTACTTTCCTAATGGACATTGGTCTCCTTAAATCTGAGTGAACTTGCAAACTTTTCTCAGCATATGTACCAAACCAATCTTCATTAGGATCCAGAGGTGAGTTTAATAGATGTTCTGGATAATCTTCAAAATATTCCCATCTACCTCATATCCCATCGACATGATCCAAACTGACCTAGGATCAACAACTTCCATGTAACACTGATCAATATCAATCATGAAGCATATGGAATCCTTGTACTATTCTACTACAACTTTAAGTATCCTTTCTCTATCATGCATCTATTTTTGAATTTTTTTAAAGTGACCCCATAGGATTGTGTTGTGGGTCTCCTGGTTTCCAAGGCTATATAGTATATCACAGATCTATACTGCTACCGGAGTATCATTTCTCCATTGAACTTTACTGAATCTTGGTACTTCACCTAAGAAGTAAAAATACAGACAAATCAATAGGTTTCTAAACTTGAAGACATTCTTTTTGTCCTTTTTGATCTTCTTCAAAATTTCAAGAAGTTTTCCTCTGAGCACTTCACATAAATCATAATCTGCATTTTTCTTAATCATCTCATAGGTTGTATAGATATTAGTTCTGGATACTGAATTTTCTTAGCTTGAATGATAGATCTTATACCCTATGATCATGGATGCAAATTTAACATCAATTTCGGAAATATTATCTATGGTCATTTCCCTTCTATCCCAATGAGATCTAGTTGCTTTAGTGACATCATCATTCTTTATGGACTTTAGTACAGGGAGTCTACCAGAAGATTTTAACCCCGTCACTACATAGATAGCTTCCTTGGTGATTTTAAATGGTATATCTAGCCACATGAATTCATCATGCATTCTACTCAGAATGTATCAAACCCACTCATCCTCCTCAAATATGGGAAATTTTATGAATCGCACAAATTTCTTATCCACTAGGGTTTGGAATTTAGGTTTCATGGACAAATCATCTTGCACTATGTGGTTAGAGTATAATTCCACCAGTTGAGCACTACCCAAATCTTCAATGTTCACATGCACATATGCCCTAATATCCTCGATGTGCAGAACACCGTACGACATAGAGGAAAATGCACCTAGGGGCTCAATGTCTACAAATTTGTATGGATGCCACTTAAACTTTGTACGCAACCTATCTTTGACTTCAACTAACAATGGGGTAGACATGATTGACAAAATATAAATTTATAGGTTTTTGCTATAAATACCTTTTGGAGACGAAATGGAAGTTGATTCACAAATTCCTTTTCAAGCTTGAATCTCCTTTCCACTTTGGAAAGGGTTACCTTAGAGTGCTTTAGACTTCTTGAATGCAATGTGACAAATGAGAGTGAAAACGGTTCTTTTATTGTCTTCAAACTTCACTTTGTAATTTTTGCAATAAATGCTCTTGCCCTAATTTTGCAAGCTTTTAGACCTTTTAAATTTTGGGACAAACAATTTTTGTGTGGATCAACAATAATCCTCATTGATACTTTAGCTTTGTTCCACAACATCTAAAGAGAAATCAATTTCCTACTAGACTCATCTGAATTAGTGGGGATTTAGAAGATTTTCTTGACAGCTCCCCCTATGGTAGAGACCTACAATTAGTTTCTAGATGCATTACCAGAAGAGACTTCTGGTGCAGATCCATTTGTGTCTATAGAGGGGTTCTTCCTCACCCATTGCTTCTGCATCTGCTTCTTGATTTCATTTGTAGTGATCTTTCCTTTTCCCTTAACATTCGATTGCATGTTTTGTTTTACCGGACCTCTTATGTTCCAACAAAATCTAGAGGTGTGACCAAATTTATTGCAATTGTAGCAAACAACATTCCTTTGTCTATTCCAATTGTTCCACTGGCTTTGTATTGATCTACATTGGTTAGCAACATGTCCAAATCTATTGCATGCATAACACTTGATGTCTCTATGTAAATTATGCATCATAGTTTTACACTCACTTGACTTATGATCATACTTGTAGGAATTAAAGCTTTGACTTGAAAATGATGGTCTACTTGTGTTCGTCTTAGTCTTACACTGAGAAGCTATATAACCAAATTTGTTACAAGCATAACAGTAGCCACTAAATCTTTGAGCATTGGGTTGCCTTATTAGATTCCTCTTGGATTCATTCACTTGGTTTCCTTGTTTGAATTTTCTTTGTCCAAAATTCTTCTGATTAGATCTTCTTTGTCCAGATCTAGAGCTTTCCCCTTCTTCATATCCAAGATCTCATTTATCACCATCAGTTCTTTGACCTTTGATCATTTCATTAAGCTTGTCTGAGCTTGCTTTGAATTTCTCCTTAAACTCATTTGTTGTAGCGAGTTCATCTCTAAGATCATCAAGCTATTTTTCAAGCTCCTCTCCATTTTATTTTTTTTGTTCCAGCTCATCTTCTAGTTGGTTGCATTGTTCAGACTTTTCTCTCAAGGATTGTGCAATCTTTTCTTCAATTTTCTTTATGTCTTCTAACTCCTTGGTCATCTTCATCATGATGGATTATGTCTCATGCTTCAAGGCAACATTCTCTTGGAAAAAAATTTCACATTATTCTGTTTTCTCCTTCAGGGCTTGACTGAGTTGTTCATCTTCATCGATTTTTGTTCTTCTGCTTGAGCTGACCACATAATTCCTTTCTTTTCTTCCTTGATTCATTGATTTTTTCTTTCAATGATTGGATAAATTTTTCTGCATTTTCAAGACTTTCTTGTAGTTCCCAGATCTTAGATTTTGACTCGTCAAGATCATCCAAGGCCACCATGAGTTGTTGTTGCAGACTGCTTGTATCCATTGAATATACTCTCCAAGATATCCCCAAGCTATTAGAATTATTTTGAGGAATAGGTTCTGATACCAATTTTTGGAAACAAGCAACACTGAGAGGGGGGGTGAATCAATGTTCTACAAAAATTAATTCTTTTATTTTGATCTTTAATCCACTTAACACATTTAATCAAAACCAATATGCGGAAACATAAAACAAGAAACCAAACAACCATAACACAAGGATTTTTATGTGGAAACCCTGTAAGGGGAAAAACCATGGTGGATGGCCAATCCATAATAAGTTCTAAGTTTACTCAAAAGAAGTATTACAAAATGGGAATGCACTTGCATTCAGGCTCACTTCCCTTACAAAAGTTTGGAATAGATCCAAAAGAAAATGAACTGAGATAATAGCATCTACCAATGCTTGATTATAGTTCCAACTTAGCTTTGATATCGAACTTCTGTCCTGATGACTGATGAAGAACTTTTGCTCTATTCTACTCAAGTTCGCACACAAAATATTTATGTGCAAGTGAAACTGCACATGATATCACTCAAATACAACTTAGAAATTCACAACATACACACAAAAAAATTCTACATACATCCAAATGATATGACCGATCATATAAATATATTTGCTCACAAGGAATTGATCGCCACAGGTTGGCTTCAACAAAACTTAATAAAATTTGCAACTAGTCGGCCCAATTGATGGATAATTTCAATGTGGATCTGAACAAGTCGGCTAAACAATAGCAAGGACCAATATTTAAACATCTGAGCTTGAAGATAATTAAAATAATTCAACTTTATACATTCACTACACATTATTACCACTGAGTCGACTTTATCAAGCAAATAGGCAGAAGATGTCCAACTAGACCTACTCAACCATATAGCCACAAAAACAATCTTCAAAAGATTCAATAATAATATGTTTCATGTTCTTGAAAAAAATTCATTGATCCACAAGCCAAAATGATGATCCGGTGAAACTATCAAACTGGATGCCCTGTTCTATCGGTAACACTACCGATAACACACAATTCTCATTTCCTCTGCCAGTGCAACTTAATGCATAATTGCAGACCAAAAAGATGACTTTAGTTGCCATCAATGACAACACTAGAAGCCAAAAATCATGTCCACATACATCATATTCCAACAATACTAATCCATATAAATAGAAGTTAAGGAAAATGCACCCCCAGATTACACTCCTTATCAAGGTGGAACTGAAGAAACTACTGGATGTTGGATTCATTCTCTCAATTGATTATACAGATTGGATATCAAACCTTGTTCCTATCACCAAACCAATTGGTCAAATTAGAGTATGTATAGATTCTAGAGACCTCAATAAAGCTTGTCCCAAAGATGATTTTCCTTTACCAAACATTGACATAATAGTGGACCTCACTACTAGGTATGAAATGCTATCACTTATGAATGTATTCTCAAGTTATAATTAGATAAGAATTGCCACAAAAGATCAATCGAAGACAAATTTCACATGCACTTAGGGAACCTTTTGTTGGAATGTCATGCCATTTGGACTCAAGAATGTTGAAGCTATATATCAGAGAGCCATGACTACTATTTTTCATGATTATATACATGCACTTATGGAAAACTATGTTGATGACCTTATCTCTAAGTCTCTAGAATGAAATGGACACTTAGCAGTGTTGGAAAAGGTTTTCACACAGCTTGAAAAGTATTGACTCAGGCTTAATCCAAAGAAATGTGTTTTTGAGGTCCAATCAAATAAACTCCTAGGATATATTGTCTCTCGTAGAGGAAAATAAGTTGATCCTGCCAATGTCAAAGCCATCTTGAAAATGCCACTTCCAATCAACATCAATCAATTGAGGACATTACAAGGGAGACTACAATCAATACATAGGTTCATTGCTCAACTAACAGACAAGATCCATCCATTTCAACACTTGTTACAAAAATGAATTCCCTTCAATTAGACAAAGAAATGCCAAGAAGCATTTTATCAGATCAAGCATTACCTATTAACTCCATCGGTTCTTATACCTCTGATCAATGGAAAACATTTTTTACTATATGTGACATCAACCACATCAACACTGGGGTAATTATTAGCATAGAATGACAATGATGGCAAATAAAGAGAAATTTATTACATCAGTTGCACCCTAGTCGGATATGAGTTGAACTATAGTCCTATTGAACGAGCATTTCTAGCAATGGTATTTGCAACACAAAAATTGAGACACTACATGCTAAATCACAAAACAAAACTGATTTCCAAGATTGATCCTTTGAAATACCTTCTCAGTAAAGTAGCTCTGACAGGAAGACTAGCTAAGTGGGCTATGATCCTAAGTGATTATGACATTGAGTACATAGATCGAAAAGCAATAAAGGGACAAGTGATAGTTGACTAACTTGCAGACACACCAGTAAAAGTAGATCATCCCTTGCTATCTAATTTCCTAGATGAATCAATTTTTGTAATAGAGACACCAGCTACATGGAAGTTGTATTTTGATGGATCTTACACAAGTCATGGTTCAGGAGTTGAAATTTTTTTCATCACACCTCAAGGAGATTCCATTCCCAAGTCATTCCAAATAGCATTTCCATGCACAAACAACATGGCTAAGTATGAAGCATTATTGATAGGACTATGAATGGCAATAAAATAGAAAATTAAGGATCTTTAGGTCTACGATGATTCGTAGTTAGTAATTAAGTAATTCAATGACGACTATGACACCAAAGATGAGAAATTGATTCCCTACAAGCGTATGGTAGATAGTTTCAGGCTATACTTTGATAACATTACATTTGAATGAATACCGAGAATTCAAAAAAAAGCAGCTAACACAATGGCTACAATTGGATCTCTCTTGGACATTCCCAACAATGCCTCACAATATGAGTTATTGGTGGAACAATTATTGATCCCTGGGTTCGATGTCCCCGAAATTGAACTTGTGTGTGAACTTGTTGATATTGAATCCCCTTGGTACAAAGACATCTATAGTTACTTACATGACCAAATTATCCCTTTTGAATTTTCCCTTAACCAACACAAAACCTTTATCTGAAAAGCATCCAAATATGCCATCATCAGAGATATCCTTTACTAACATAGCCTAGATATCACTCTCCTCCAATGTCTTGACGCAAACGAAGCACAAACAACCTTACAAGAGGTACATCATGGTATATGTAGAGCTCACTCTACTGGTCCAACCTTAGATAAAAAGCTCATGAGAATGGGATACTATTGACCTACAATAGAGCATGATGCATATCACTTTGTGAAGAAATGTCACCAATATTAGATTCATGGAGATCTTATACATACACCAGCTTAGGAACTACAACTGCTTACTTCACCTTGGCCATTTTCTCAATGGGGACTTGACCTTGTAGGAAAAATCCATCCCACCTCTACTAATGGACATAATTTTATCCTTGTCACTACTAAGTATTTTACAAAATGGATCAAAGCCATCCCACTCACCTACATTACTAGAAAGAAGATAGCCAAGTTCATCTTGAATTACATCATTTGTCACTATGGTATCTCGCAGTCCATTGTTACCGACAATGATCTCCCTTTCAAAAACTAGGATGTCTATGAGATTTGTGAAAAATTCCATATCCAATATCATTTTGCTACTCCTTATTACCCCCAAGGTAATGGCCAAGCTAAGGCATCTATTAAGACTATTCTAAAAATCTTAAAGAAGACTGTTAATGACACTGACCATGACTGGCACCTATAACTTAATCCTACTCTATGGGCCTATTGCACTAGTGTTCGCACCCCTATAAGAACCACACCATACTCCCTTTTCTTTGGGTCTAAAGCAATACTCCCTATATAGGTCGAGTTACCATCCCTATGAGTCTTTATGCAAGGCTTGATTGACCAAGAAGAATACTGTGTATCCCGTTTACATGAGCTAGAATTATTGGATGAAAAGAGATAGAATGCATTGACACATTTGCAAGCATATCAAAATTTCCTTCGACACAGTTACAATAAGAAAGTCTGACCTAGAAGCTTTGACATTAGTGACTTATTCTTGAAAGAAAATCTGAAGAATCAAGAAGAATGAGAGAAGCCCAAAAATTTTGATCCTAATTGGTTGGGCCCTTATATCATCACAACATCATATGGATCAGGTGCTTATCAACTCTCTACTCTTGAAGGAGAACCATTGTCAAAACTTATCAACAACATGCACCTCTGAAAGTACTACACTTGATTCTCAGAGTATCCCCTTAAAAAGTCAAAAATAAAAAAAAATAAAAAAATGGTCACCCTGATGAAAACCTGGCAAATAGGCATCTTGGTGATAGCAAAAAAATCAAAAAAATAGAAAAAAACCAAAAAAAAAAAGTAAAGAGAAATAATTCATCCAAAAGTGAAAACCACTTCAATGGTGCTTTGGATAAGTACCATGGTGAAAACTTGGCAAACAGGTGCCATGTGTAGTCAGTCTATGCTCCTCCACCTACTATCACTCTATCTGGCCTTTCATCCTTTCCACTCATCCATTTGCACATGTTGCTTGTTCATAATAAAGCTTTGTCATCTTTTCCATGGCTTGGGGACCACTGACATTTAGCATCTTGATCATCCTTCTCATTTGCCGCTACCCCTTGCATATAATAAATTGGTCACCTGCTTGACTATGGGAAATTCCTTGATCTACGTCTTCATGGGAAAATAACACATGGAATCAACCTTTTAAAAACATCAAAATCTAAACAAATAAAAAATCCAAAAATAAAAATCATCAAAATTTCAAAAAAAAATCATAAAATCAATAAAATCCAAAAAAAATCATAAAATCATCAAAATCCAAAAAAATTAAAAAACATCAAAATCCAAAAAAAAAATCAGAAAACTTCCAAACTTCAAAAAATAGAGTCCAAGTCTAAGTCCGAGTCAGTCTATGTTAGAGTGCTCAAACTACGTTGTCTTTGCACATTTTCTCTATAGGTAAGGCTCATCTTAAATGGGCCCCCAAGACATTACATCAGTCCTTTTAGGTTGTCCAAATAAAATTATGACTCAATATTTTGTCGAATAAGGCAAAGCCAAGTTGTGTCGAACTACGAGGTCTCTACATGTATAATGTAGGCAAGGCCCATCAATCGATGAGCCCCTGAGGACACCTAGGTCAATCCTTTAGGGTTTGTTGAGTTTGTTCTTGTTTTTGGTCCTCCAACAATCATCATTCAAACCAAATCATGAATCAATAGACAAACATATCTAAAAAAAATTTGATCTACAATCAATCTTCACATCAATCAATCATCTTATCGTCATTGGTCCTATATTGGACTAGGGCATTATGTCATCTATCTCATTTGGTCGTATCCTTGTCTTTTATCAAGATGTGTCCTTCGTGAGATTAGGCTTTGTCAAGTTGATCATTCACCTTAAGCAGGATGTGTCCTTGCAGTTAGATGCCTTGTCACCACTTGTTACTTAGTCAACTTTATCAAATGTGTTCCTTTCCTTAAATGAGATATGTCTTTCTTAAGATTGGGTATCGTCACATCGTTTGGTCATATCAATCATTGTCAAACAATTAATCAAACTTTTTCAAACATATCAGTCAATCTTAACACTGTCAATCAATCTTTCCTTTATCAAGATGTGTATTTCCTGAAATCAGGCACAATCATCAATCAACTTTGTCAACTTTATCAATCAAATTTTATGAAATCAATCAATCTTGTCAACTTGGTCAATCAGTCTTTCCTTAATCAAGATGTGACCTTCTTGAAGTTGGGCATGGTCAATTATATCAATTTTTCTACATTTTTCCAAACTTATCTTTCAATCCTTTTCAACTTATCAACCTAACCAATCACATCAAAAAATCTTATTAAAACTATTGGAAAACATTGTCTCTCTAGAAAACACTTTGTTGGTCTAGATTCTTCTTATCTTTTTTATGGATTATGGGCCATGTTACTAGTTACCTCGAGGATGTCCTATTAAAGGATTTAGAGGGATGATGATGGATCATGACCTCTCTTTTTTGTGTTGTTTCCTGTGGTTTTTCTTGGAAAAAATACTAGGATAATTGGGTCCTTAGTATGAGCTGGGGCATTCCTTGTCTCTTGACTTTGTCTTTTGACTGCTTGTCTCTCCCAAATGGTCACCTTGCACACCTTGGTCTATGTCATACCATGGATTTTTTGTTCCATTTGCAAAATTTTTGATGCCTGATGATGATAAATATAAAAGTATGAAAGTTGGTTCCCCCATTATTTTCCCATTTGACTTTCCATCTCCATCTTCCTTTCCTTTTTCATGCTAATGTCCATCTCTTCCATCTCTTCCACACTAACATTTCTTTTTTCTGCATCTTGACAGGGTCCTGTGACACACAAAAACATCTCGTATACATAATCATGTTAGATAGCATCATAGAAAGCATCATCATCATATCATTATCATACTAAATCACATATATTTGCATAAGAAAACAAAAAAAACACAAAGTGCATCCACATAGAATTCATATCTCATGATCATATTAGCACCATCACAATAGTATTGTATTGCATTAGACATTTCATCATAGCATTACATCCCATATCACATAGCATTGCATTCCATATCATACCGCATTTTACATCATAATCCATTTGCATAGTAATAATAATGGGGCATATCAAATTACATATCACATTTTTCATTCATATTCAATCATCACTTTTTTCATTAATAACCTAAACATTCCATCACATCAATACATTTGCATATAACATTGCAATTGTCAAATTAGGTTATTCCCATTGCATCCATCACTTATACATATCATAATGCACATACACCACCATATAAAATGAATCCATAAACATCATAAAAAGCATAAAAATTCATAAAACATCCATAATTTTAAATGCATCGCATAATCAAATCACATCGCATCTATCAAACAGGTCATCCATACTACATTCACCATTCATACATATCATAAACAACATAATTAGAAATGCAAAATCATAAAGCATATCAAGATCATCACATCACCATATAGAATGCATCTAAAAACATCATAATCATAGCATGAATATCCATAACATAGCATGACATCACCCTAAATGTAAAAGGAATAATCATATAATAATGCATATCATCAACCATTTCCAAAATCATATCCTATATATATCACTCAAAAAAGTGTCACAGTACAATGTCATTGGTCACGCCCATAAAAGGATATACAAGTCAGCTGTAGGTAATCCTAACCTGGGAATTGGACATTCCAACAGGTGACTAGCATCTTCTTATGGTCGCTCATTTACTTTGTCAAACCAGGGAACGTATACTTGAAATGGAGCGGCACTGTATGTGCACTAAGAACTAGTTTTAGTCACGATTTATCAGAAATAAATGCATGAAAGGAATTCTACTTATGCTACAAGAATGTAATGCAAAGCCTTCTAAACTTAATCAAAGTAGAAATCATGACAACTATGATTAAGAAACAAACTATGAACTGGCCTTATGCTGTAGGAACAAACATAGGGATGGATTCCTGATGCTGCAGGAACAATAAAAGACTGGGTTTGTGCTAAAACTTTCAAGAATGAAATATAACTTATAATCAATAGGAAATAAACAACTAACTAACTAACTACAGATACTTACTAAGTGGGCCCACTTAGCAAGCATCAACCAATTTATGCAAGAATTGAACTAAAAACTTCATCAGCTTTTATTCATAAACTTGGAACCATATACACTGTTTTGCTTATAAGAAAACTAACACAAAAACACTATCTATTCTTATAATACTAACTTTTACATACTCTGCTTGCTCACCATGTAGGCGGAACACTTATTTAAACCATAAAAGCAACTAACCAATTAACTCTAGAGAGAAAGTCGTGGACATAAATGTATCCTGAAACTAAGGAACAAACTTCTCATAAATGAAAGCATATCCATTCAACATGATCCAGAGAGAATTTAGCATTCCACTCTTCCCAGATTAATGATCATTTATATTTCTTCCCAACGACCCGGTCAGAGAGTCTTCACTGGAACAACTTCCTCGACACCGTGCTAGAAATGGACTTTACTGCAAGGCCAAAATTTGTTGTGCTTGACTCGTTCATGCTCCCTTCAACAACCTGCAATGCACACAACAACAAAAGTGAAAGAAAGCATGTGTGGAAAATAACACGATACACATTCATTAATCACATATTAAATCTATTTCATTATCCAAAAACCACATGCATTATATCAGTCATTTAGAAGGTCAAATAGGGTAATTAATACAGACACATTGAGATGTTAAGTTGCAGGAATATAGGAATATGTTGCTACGTGATACTACCCATTTTAGATAAAAAAAAAGTCTTTAATCAAAGAAAGCTAAAACATCCAATAGCAATAAGAGTATGATATTAAAAATACATCATATCACCTCAAATTATGAGCATATTTTGAGCTCATCATCTACCCCCTACTTAACCTAATGATGGTCTGCCAACATTAAGCTTCTTGGTTTTTTTTCTGAAATCCATAGGAGTAGTATGGCTCTGAACTGAAGTTCCAAATTTATAGTAGAAACCTCTGAAATTTTTCCATCTTTCATATCTATAGGTTTTTGTATCCTTATTAACATCTGTAGCTCGATAAGGATAAAGTGGCCACATTAAAACCGAAGGTTGAAATGTTATTGGTAACCATAACTCAAACCTCTTCTGAAGACCAAGCTACATGTACTTCTCTATCCTTCCAAGGGGTGCTTTAAAATTCAGGGGGCTATGAGGCACAAATTTCCTCAGACCAACAATTAGTTTTTCCCATCTTTTTTCAATTCTGGAAGAGGAAAGCTTCCAAAACAGATATGGTTGGCCTTTGAATTCTTCATACACTTGCTTCTTGATATCAAATATTTTTATTCTTTCTATTTGATCATTGAACCCATATGCAACAGTAAGCCAAGTTTTCAGCATTGTGTAGGGATCTGAGCTTTCAGGTCACAATGGGATAGGCTCATCCCTTTCAGCCTCTTCATAGGCCTCCAATTGTCTACCATAATTAGTTTCATTAGCCGCCCAAGACATGAGTGACCTCAAATGAATATCACCAATATAAAGAAGTGGATTCCACTCTGTTTTAGAGGGAATTATCAAACCATGAAAATAAAATTCATATAAAGAATTCTTCAGCCAACTAGGGGCTACTTGGTATGCATCATAAAATTCTTTAGCTGTATGAATAACAGGATCTAAATTCCTTAAAATTCTCATTAATTGAAACCAAAGAAATTGTTATTTTAGGCACATAGCATAAACCCTAGGCGGTGGTCTACATTCCACAATTTTACTAGTTATTTTCATCATTTCATCCATTTTCTTTTTCATTTCCTGGATTTCCTGTTTCTGCCTTTCAATTTCTCTTTTCAATTTATTCTTCTCTTCTTCCCAAAGACTTTGTTGAATTTCAGTCTTGGCTAAGTGGTGGAAACTCAAGGTTTGAAATGTGACCGGTCTCCATGTGGTCCTAAGGTATTCCAAAAATTCAATCAAAAATGTCTTCTTATAAACAACCATTGCCTGACAAGTTACAGGGGTAATAAGGTTTCATTGACACTTTATTGTTCAGTCGTTTCTTCCTCTTGTCGCAGATGAATTCCTGCTGTCACATAGGAGGAGATTGTACTTCCTCCCGAAATTTTCCTAGTTGCCTCCCATCTAAGTCATCAAGACTTGGCATTCCCTTTCATTACTACTAACATGTTGTATTTCCTCAACTTCCATTGACTCATTTTTCATTTCCCAAGAACAATAGATGGGCTTTGTGGAACATTCTCCTCAGATACATTCCTGGAATCATCATGACTGCATTCTTCGAGTCCCTAAAATTATTGCACCAAAGCTGAGTAGATGTTGAGGTGACTTTACGTTGTTTCCTTTAATAAACTCTTTTTGCAATGTTGCAACAGGAGGCACTCTCGCGGGATTTCCTTTTCCGACTTGCCTAGAGGATTCAGACTCAACAGAGAAGATGATGGTGAAACTCAGCAAGCAATAGGTGTTGGCCGCAGAGGAGTCACACAGAGAAGATGCTGCAGGAGAGGAACACTGTTGTTTTTGAACATGAGGGTCAGACTCTGGGGTTTGTTCTTCCCTAAATGACTTTTCTACCTTCATTTTCCCTTTTTCTCTTCTACTAGCAGACCTAGTTTGTACTCGGGTAGAGGGCTCTGGTGTGGAGGTCGCAGGAATAGATGTTGTAGGGGTAGGTGCAGCAGGGAGTGCTCTAGGAGGCTCTAGAAGTTGCTGACCCTTTTGGGAAAAAAATTATTGCCAAGAAA
>VDFB02238097.1:0-15358 GCA_007258455.2 Sequoia sempervirens | reverse complement strand
AGGGCTAAACTAGAGCATTTCATCAAGGGTTACAAAGTGCAAAATGTATCTTAGAGGCAAAAAGGTGCCCCTACAGGCCAAGGGTGCCTAGGAATTTTATCCTCCTAAATTAGTTTTCAGAACTTGCACATATAATCATCCTTTCTAGAATCCTTCCATCTTTGCAATGGATTCAACATACATTCCATGGGAATTGTCGATCACTGGCAGCTATAGATAGAAGCACAGAAGGTCAAATTGAAGAAATTGAAAAACATCCAAGAAATTGACTAAGTCTGGTGAGAAAAAGCACCCTTCTAGGAAAAGGCGCCCAAGAATTCAAGCCACCAGATTCATCTTTCAAGCTTCATAGCCTCTAGTAACATCTCTCTAGAGTTGAACCAACTCTGTAGTGAATCTATTATCCAAGCTTCACAATCAATCAAGCAACTAGAATCAGGGATCAAATGAAGGCTATCTATCAAGTAGAAATTGAAAATCTTCAACACTGGCAAGGTGCCATCCAAAGTCAACTCCTAGTTAGGATTTTTGGAGAATTTATCATGTCTAGGCATCCCAAAATTAGTGGAGATTGTTCCAGTTAACCCCAATAACACAAATTGACTATCCAATCAACATTTTTCCGCCCAAACTGATTGCTTTGTTCCAAATTCTATAGACCAAGCATCTAGGCATCATAATTCATTATTCTTTGCAAGCTGAAGAGCTAAAACATAGATATTTTCTCTCCAATGTCGTTTAAAGGATCTAACAGAAGCCATTTTCATTATTCTTTGTAGTTCTAGGTTCAAGTTACGTAGAAGGAATTTTTTCACAAGACTTCATCACAAGGTGTCATTTTCCAAGGAAACAACTTATAACTTCTAGCTTCTTCCCATAAATTTATTTTATTCCTATCTTAGGTATTCTTGCATGTCCAAGTAAACAACATTTTTTCATAGATCTAGCCTTCTAGGTTCATTCAACACAACATTGACCACAAAACCCACATGCCAAATTTCTTCAGAAGAGTTACCCCTTAGCTTCCATTTTTTAGGGTTTCTACAAAAAGTCATATTTTTTTCAAAAACTAACGAACTGATTTTACTCAGCACAAAGGTACCTAAAAAAACCATGTGCCACAATTTTCCAAGAAAAATAGCTTCTGGAGCTTCTACATAGCTTTTGCAGCATCTTTTTCAAAGAGTTATTGCATGTCCAAGGAAAACTAACTTTTTCAAAATTTTGATGTTCTAGGTTCATTCATAAAGAGATTCCTAACAAAACCCATGTCTCAGAAATTTTTGTAAAAGTTACTCCCCAACGAAGTTATTTTTAGCCTCCATAGAAAAATTTGTTCAAATAGTATCACGTGCCTAGTCAATCTTCCAAATTTTTAGAATGTAATTCTCATAGGTTGAATACAAGACCAAATCAATCTTGCTTCATGATTTTCTAAAAATGGCTGACATTGATTTACATCAAGCACACCTTGAAGTTGATTTGGACAAGTTGGAAGGCATAGATGGCATCACAATGCAAAATATTGAGCAATCTAGGTCGCTTGAGGCAACATCATTTCCCATCTCAACACAAAGTGTAGAATTTGTAATCGCTTGTGTAAAGCATTACAACCCTACTGCATGAGAGATTCAATTAGTAGATGCTAGAGTGATATGCAGTCTCAAGCCAAAGGATATTGAGAGATGCTTCACTATTCCACATTGTGCAAAAAAATTTGTCATATCAATGGAGGAGTGTGAAAGTGCCTTCAACACGTCAAAGGAAAAGTGTCAAAAGACAATGGCAGAAAGGTGGCTTAAAGAGAAAATAACTAGCTTTCCAAAGAACATGGGATGTGGAGAATTCAAAGATGAGTACGTAGTTATAATCACTCTACTCAACCGTGTCACTGGTCAAGCAAAGGAAAACAAGTTTCAACCATGGATGTATTGCATAATCGCTCAACTTTTCAACAACAAAGAAAACTATGACTAGCCTTCCTTGATCAACGAAACTTCAAGTGAGTGAATGACTAGTTCCTGATGCACACAGTGAGGGACCTTGATCATGAGTCACATGTACGCATCTCACCAGAAGAAAAATTAGAAATTATAGATTGGGCAGATTGGTTCATCCAGTTCCCCACATTTACCTACATTTGTGTATATGGCTACTCAAGTCATCCAGCCATGTTACCCCGTTATCCATCAGATAAGGTGGTATTCATGGATTTCTTATAGCAACTACATGAAGTCCATGCCTTTCTTTGCAGTAAGCGCAAGACAACTGCCAACTTTCCTTTCACAATGGGTATATACAAGTGTCGATCAACAGCTAATGCCAAGGAAATGAGCCTTGATATGATGAAACTTAATCTTAATTTTCTCATTGAAAGGTGCTCATATGACCCATAGGGTCACTTTTCAACTTGCCTTGGCAACCATTCTTCACACAAACCTTCCATGGAGGACTATTGGTTTAGCTGTGAAGATGAGTTCGAAGTGCACAGACACAACTACAACAAGTTCACCCTTTCGTAGATCATTGAGTTCATGTGAGAGGATGTGGAAGGATTATCAAATGATGATGGGGAAATAATACTTCCCACATTTTTTAGAGATCAAATCAATTCACAGCCACTTCAGTCCATTGATTGGTACACCAAGGAAAGCATATCCATTGAGGAAAAGACAAGCAGAGTTGTAAGGAACAATCAACTTTTCCTAGATAGTAAGAGGACATGGAAGGTAGTCACACCTATCATAGAGCCACCACTAGTTACTACCACACTACCTTCCATGTTAAAATCAAAACCCAAAAAAAAAAAAAAGTGCAATCCTCTAGAGGGTTCGAAGAATCACAAGGTGCCCATTCATTCAAAACGGAAGATGCAAGTTTCTAATGTAAATAAAAAAGGGCAACATGTGGAGACAACTACATACACAACTAAGATAGTGTCAAAAGTGGAAGCAAAGCCTCCCATTATGTCACCACCGCAACAGTCTCCAATGCACATCAACTTGGAGTGAGATTCATCACCATGTGACATCTCTACACAATCTCACTCATCAGGAGTTCATGGGACTAGCACCAATCCTTCCAACGAGATTATTTGATACTCTTCTTGGATTGAGAATCTCTTGGGTAGGAAGAGGAGAAAGTCATCCTACCAATTGAATTTTGTAGAATTTGATGATGTCTATCGAGATACGTTAGATAAGAAGCTTAAAAAGAAAGTTCATGTGGAAAAGAACCCCAACAATGAGATTGTCATTGATACCACCGCACAAACTAAGGACAAAAATTTGGATGAAGTAGAGGTTTACGACTTCACTTTGTTGAAATTCAATCTTGGTAAAAGCACATGCTAGATTGATATGGATCTCCTTGAGGTTGCAACAATAAGTGTAAAGGAAATAATGATTAAGGATGGTGAAGATAAAGCAACCCTTAAGGATGAAACCCAACAACTATGGTAATACATCTCCAACCTTCTCCACAGTACCTCAAATGTTACCGCCTTGCTTTCACAAATGCTAGAGCTACCTGCAGATAAAATTCAGCTAAGTCAGTTGATTCTATATGGGAAGCACCTGAGAGATCAAGTGGAATAGTTTGTCACCCAAGGTCGGTTTGTACTGGTAGAATTGTACCAATTGAGGTATAATTCCCATAACCTTCACGTAAAATTTCAAGAATCAAGACAAATCATAGTAGAGAGGAGGCCTCGAGATGAGATCAATATCTTAGACTTGAGAATAACATATAATTTAGTCGTTGTAGAGGAGAACAAGCAAAAGCTTTTCACTTGGAAAGAAAAATTTGTCTACAAGGTAAAAGCTTATGATACAATCTCTATAGAATTGACTGAGTGCAAACAAAATGTGCAAGTGCTATCAAGTTCGTAAGAACATTGGTGACATCTATCCCTTGCCAGTTCTAGCATGAAATTGGTGATTACGTTGAGCTCACTGAAGTACAGACACAGTTTTGAGACCACATCTGTAGTAGTTTCTGTGGTGACCCTATTTATTACAAGTTGAGTCATGTTGCAGCCATGTTAGCGAAGCTTGATGACATAGTTGTAAAGAGGAGTGAATTTCAAGATCAAATTGCAAGTGGTGAGGAGATGCTATGAAGACATGACATCATCCTGAGAAGTATTAGTTGTCCAAAGATATAGTTAACAACTAGATGGAGGAGATGATTACTCAAATTGATGAGGTGTAAACTATCAGTTAGGACATCCCACCTTCTCCAAAGATAACATTTAAACACAATAGTTAACTTGATGCCTTTTCCAAGTTAACTCATTGTCTCACCTTTTATGCATGTCTATTTTTGGAGACACCTTTGTATAGTGGAGTTCTATTTAGTTTGGATTCAATTAACTAAAGTAGTCTTTCCAGTTAATTGTTAGGTTACATTTGATTAGACATAGGAATAAATCTTGTTGATTGGAAATAACTGAATGTTAACTCAAGGAGATTTTAGGGTTCCCTACTCCTTTGAGTGCCTATAAATAAGATAAACCTTGCTCATTGTATTTTAACTTTACTTGATAGTAACAAAATGTTGAGCTCGAAAGCCTTCAAATTTGTTACTTAGTATATGTTCTTGAACCATACTTGTGATAGAAAAAGGCTAAGTTGTTTGCTAGCTTTCTTGTTGTTCATGTGCTTGTGTTCAATCTATGTCAAGTGTATTTTGGTTTATCGTAACATTGGATGATTGTCCTCTTTCATACAATTTGTTGTCCCAAAAAGTGTAATCTATGATCAAGTTTGAGAAAATAAATCAAAAGAGAAATGAGCCTTTGATCCAAAGTCTTAAGATCTTTTATGTTTTGTTGTTGCTTATAATCTATATTTCAGCCTACACCTCAAAAAGAGCACCTCGCCTTCAATGGAATCATGATATTTAGCTTATCATTTGATGTTGTTTCTAATAATCTTCATTTTAACCTATACCTCGAAAGAGAAATGAGCCTTTGAGGGAATCCTAAGATCCAGTTTATCATTTGATGTTTACTTGCATAACTTTATTGCAGCGTAAATCTGAAAGAGCAATGAGCCTTCAGATGCATTCTGAGAAATAGTTTGTCTAAGTTACCCAAATCACTCATGTTACTTCTAAATCCTTTCGCTCTGAATTTACCTGAGGAGATAGAAGCATTTTAAGTTTTAGCCTAGTTGTAGTTGAGATCTACGAAACCATAGAAAACCTCGGCTACAAGGCATAGTGTTTTATAACCTTGTGCTCTACAATTGAGTAAAAAGATAGGAACTTAGTTTACTTTACTTTTTATGCAAAATCAGCAAAAGAGGGAGCTTCCCCTCCTAATTTGAAGAGCAGTTCATCTGTGCATACTTGTTCATTTCCAATACGCACTCCAGAGGTACGAATTGAAATGTCGACACAAAATAAGAAAGTGGATTTTAGGCACCTAAACAACTTGCTTAATATTTTTTTGAACTATCCTTTACATCATTGTTTTTTAAATATAAAAATAAAAAATATTTACCCATATTCAACTAAAAATTAAAATTATTTGCTATTATTGGGATTTTAAATTCAACAACCATTAATCACAAGATCATAGAAAGAAGCACCCAAATTATGTACATTTTTCTTAACATATATCCCTTTTTATTTATGTATTGCATAATTGAATTTTTATAATTTTGATTGAAATGCCACATATCAAAATTCTAATGTAATCAATGTAGAGAAAAGGTCAAACATCCCCTATTCAAAGTGGCTCAAAATAATTTTCTTAGGGTTCAAATCACATCACCAATGCATCACAAAATTCTAGAATCAACTACAAGATATGAAATTTACATTTCCAACAAGAAAATGTTGATTAATATGGGTTTTAAAATGACCTAATATGTGTATCCAATGATAATAATACCAAAATACTCATGCTAGAAAAAGTCCATATTGCATAATTTCATAGGTTGGGTCACAAAATAAGTTTCAAAAATGAGATAAAATAGATCAAACAATAATAAAAAACCTTATAACATATTTGAACAACCTATTTGATAAGGGATCACATTTTGTGCATGAAATGTGTACCTATTTAATGACCATTTCTACCACTAATATTTCACATAGGTACCAATATAAGAGGATGTTGATTTGATCTTGGGAATCCCTTTTTTGGTTTAACAAAACACACTTTCAATTTTCAAAATCTCATATTATCAACACCTTAATGTTTTGTGGCATTTGTTTTATTTAGTAGGTGGTACCTTGTGCTCTACATGACTATGTAGTTGTTCATGAGGAGAGGGAAAATCTAGATCCTAAGACCTCAAGATCAAAGTAAAAATTAAAATAATTTACAATATAATATGCATTATAGAAGAGAAAATTGACCCCTAAAATAAAATCACACTAATGTTTGAAAATTAATTTAATTTTTACAACTTGAAGATTTCTAGATATGCTATATTATATTTAAATTAAATAAGCTCAACACATAAAACAATTTTCACATGTAAACCCTTAGTTATAAAAGTCTTTTTGAATCAAGGAGTCAAGTGTAAATGGAATTTTGTTTGCATAACACTTTAGAAGAAATTAAATATGCATTACTTAGGCCAAATAACCACTAAGCATCCCTCGCTAAAATACTTAGCAAAATTAAAATTAAAATATAAGATGGCTAAGGGTCAAACTTCAATATATATGTGTCATCATTTCAAAGGAAATTAATGCATGTGTCATAATGGAAATAATATTTTTAATGATTGTGAAATGTGTACACAACAAGATTTACATCATTTAGAACTAAACTAACCCATGATTAGATTCCTATAGCTCAACTAGTTGGGAAGAAAGAAGTGGTTATCAACTAATTGGAAATATTTCTCCATTTCTTCACTATGGAAAAAGTAATCAAAATGTTCTGTGCCATTTCCTTCCTTAAATTAGTTATGGTATCTATGTGTATTTACTTTGGAAAAGCAAGCACAATAGCCTATGACATTTCCTTAATTAAAATGGTAATGTAATACTATTTTTCACACCTTGAAAATATGACATATTCAAGAAACTCTATGTATCTATCATCATCAGTCACATTATTCCTTCATGGATAACCCAAGGTGAATTGAATGTAACATCATATTCAGAACAAAGATCCTATACGCTATATCTCTAAGGATAATCTAGGAATGCTACAAAGACAATTGAAATATGTAAACTATCACATTAATTAGAGGAATTTCTAATTAGGATATTGGATCTTTTTCAATCATAACCATACAAGAATCCTTGAAAAATTAACCAAAAAGCAAGTTGGCACCTAAATCTTGACCATATAAACGCTTCATATTATTGATAGTGTGCTTACAATTTCATAATACCTCATTATTCACAAGAATATCCAATGTTTTCCATATCTCATATTTAAATAAGGTTGTTGGTAATAATACTTTACCCAAACAAAGATTTGAAACCTAGACAATGAGGGAAAACTGATCTTGGAAATATAGGTAGCTCATTAGTACCAAAAATAATAATTATGGAGATATGAAATAATAGAGTATATCATCAATAAAAAAAGATTCTACTCAAGGATTCTACATGGGAAGATAATTTCTTCCTTCAACTGCAACCATACAAGAAACTGTATACCATTCAAAAGAAGAAAAATAGTTAACAATTTTTTTATAATATAAAGTGTTTCATAATATTAATAATGTTCTTTACAATTTGATGCTACCCCTTATTCATGAGAACATCTCTAGTCCTCCACTTCTCTTGTTTTGAGAATTTGTTGACAATAATATTCTTACCAAATATAGCTTCCAAAAGTAGGCAATGAGGGAGAAGTAATTTTGGAAATAGAAGTACTTTTTAGTACTAAATACACCAATTATAGAGCAAGAGAGTCATAGAAGATTTGATTAATAAAAGAACCTTCCATTGAAGGATGTTACATGAGAATATGAGTTATTTCTCTAAGGAGAAACTATAAAATATTCAGGGAACACTTTTTAAAATGACATGAGAATTTTATACGCTCAACAATCCACAAGTCATTATTGGGTTGTAGAGAATTTGGCATATGGTGTGAATAACCATAGTAATCATATGGTAGCTTCTACATTTATATATTTTTATCATTTATCATTTCTATCAATAATTTGAAATTTCCTCAACCCAATGTCATCTATATATAAGAGATAGTTATAGTGATGTTTGGAATCTATAGATCACCCCCTCAAAGTGGCATTGTTATCATTTAACAAGTTTTATTATTTGTCATATAATTGTTTATATCTCCATATTTGTACATTCCATGTAGTTCACTACAACATAAAATTTATTTTCCTCTTATGAATACACAATATGGTTGATATTCTTGATGATGTTATGTATACAATATGTTATTTTGTATGTTCTATAGGTGATATTGTATGATTATGTTTTGATTAAGATAAATTGGGAAGGGATTTAACCCATTATAAAACAGTCATAAAGGCTAAGCAAAAGGGTCTCACATGCGGTGAGAGAACAAAAATATAAATACAAAAACTAAAAGAAAAGACCAAAATAAATACCAAAAAAAAAGAAATAGGACCAGCCAAGGGTCAACAGGCACACATAACCAATTACTAATCTCCAAGAAGGTGGAGACCTTTAATAGCTAACCATTCCTTAGAAACTAGAGTTTTTCTTCAAAGGATAGGGCCTTCTAATTATTTTATCCAATATTTTCCTTGAGGACATGTGGCACTCCACATTCTTGCTTTTTTTCTTAGAGCTGGTTTGAGGGGCCTCTAATTGTTCATCACTAGCATATGCTTGGAATGACACCTCTTAAGCTTTTGCTAGAACACCAAAATGGTTGTCATTGTGTTCTTCATCATTTCATTGTTGTATTACATGATATCATACAAACTAAGAAATATTTTTTCTTGGTTGTTATGGAGATTATCAACCTCAATCCTCAATCTCATACTCCCCAAGGGACCCAATAAATGTTTTTATCTTCGTGACCTCTTTTTCTAGGTTTTCCTAATTGTCAGAAGTATTTACCATTCATCTCGGTAATTCCCAATGACATGTATCCTCCTCTTCACCTAAACATTCTTTAGAAATTTTTAGCACAAAAGTCTCCAAGTTTTGACTTTTGTTCTTCGTTGTTATCAACTAGGATAGAAGACATTTGAGGGTTTCATTCTAAATGTTTGTGGCTTTGAAGAGCTCATCCAACTTCTCCCTTAGGGGGTGCAATTCTCATAGTGGTTAGACGAGTCCAAAGGAGTATCCTCAAGCTCCTAGGTTTGGTTAGCATCCCACTTGGGGGAAGAGGGGGGACTATCAAAAAAATTATGCAGAGGAGAGCTGGGGGGATTCTTCAAGGGAAACATCAGATGATGGGGACCACAAGGAGTCAAAATTATCATCTGAGATGGAAATTTGAGGGGTCCTTAAAAGAAATTTTTTTCTTATCAAAGGGAGTAGGGACCTCAGACACAAGGTTTTTACCTTTGGAAGCTTGAGGGAAGTTAGACCTAGTGATTTTGGGTTGATGGTGGGGGTTGGAATAAGTATCAAAGGTAGGAGTGATGGGATTCCCCTCCAGAATTTCAATAGCAATTTTGTGAACAAGGGTCAAGTTAACCATTCATGGGAGGGAAGATAAGGTCGTGGAAAGAGCCACATTGTGCCAATAAATTTTGTAAATCAAACCCTAATGTAGAGGTAATGACTTCCCATTATCTTGAACAAGTTTAATAGATTACTCCAAAGAGGAGTGAGTCCAAAAAGAAAAGTCCATTTTAATATTGTGGCGAATGATTTAAAATAGGAAACATACATGAAATATTTTAAAGCATTCATCTAGTGTTACATACCTCATTAACACCTCGACTATATTCTCCCACACACTAAGCAAGTCCTCTCTATTGTATTCATTCTACAATCTGTCCACTTTTTCACTTTCTTAAGTAATTTTGTCCATGTCTATTTGGGAGTGGCCTTTAGGCTATTGTGGATATTAGCTCCCTCAAGGTGGAGGCCCATAGCTACCAATATAAACTCCACAAAGATCACAAATGAAAGGCCTCAAACCTTGATGAGGCCTTCCTTCCAAGAATTAGAAAAATTAGCAAAAAGGTTTGGGTCATGGTCCTTCATGGGGTCAATTTATGAGGAGAGCTTGTCTTTCTACAAGATAGGCCATAAATTAGGGTCATTTTTTAGAGATTAGTAGCTATTGGGATCTTCTTGGACCAAATCCCCACCCATATAGGTAAACAGGTTAGTAATGGAATAGCGGTTTAGACCCAACCTCTGATGACTTCATAAATAATTAATAACCACATATGAGGAAAGCTTGATATGAGGAGCTAGAAACAGGGACCAATAATTATCCTTCATTCAACTAAGAGGATATGTGTTGCCGTAACAATCTTGAGGGAGATATAGATCAATCTTTGGCATGTTGTACAATTTGAAAGGCCACTTCATTTATGATGAAATTTCTCATATGCTCCAAGATCATAAGAATATCATCCCAAGCTTTTATATTATTAACAAAGGCTTCTAAATAGGCCATTCCATTTGTAGTTGAATTTCCTTCCTAATAAATGTGCCTTACCTAGCATTGTCCTAATCCCATCATGTAAAGATGAAAAAAATTAATGAAGTCACATAATGACCAACAAGGGGAGGCTTCACCCTTCAACATCATGATAGTATTCCTAGATTCCCCATGAATAGCCAATTTACAGAAACCTCTATGATTAGCTAGTTGAATCCCATGATAGATTGTTGCCACCTAAATGACACTAGAAGTTTCAATGCCAAGATTAACCACATAGAAAAAAATAATTCTAGCCCTATGATCTTGGAGGATGCCACCCCCTCCCACCCAAACTGAGTTCCCTTTGGTTGATCCATCAAAGTTAAGTTTAAACCAACCTACATTGGGGAGTCCAAGAAATAATATTGTGGCTAGTAGGAGTTTTAAAACTCAAATTTTTTGGAACATCAATAATTCCCCAAGAAGCAATAACACTAACTTCCAAATTGGATAGGTTTCTTTTAGGTTTGATCGACATAGAATTCAGATTTTCCTTGATATTTTGAATAGTTTGGTTAGCAAGGATATTCCAAGGGCATTTTTTCCCCTAAAAATTGAATTATTGTGTTCTTTCTAGAGAACCCAATGAGTTAGAAGCAAGGCTTGCCACCGTAACTAAAAAAGTAGAGGATGATTGAACGATGGGTTCTAGCAACCCACTATACTCTTAGAGTTCTTATGCCAAACCTAGCTAAGGAGAAACTTAGACTTAATTTTTTGTTACACCTCAATTTTGTTTTATAAATTACTTTTAACATTTTACATTAAAATATGTTTTGATATCTGATGATGATTATATGTTAGTCAACATTTTGATGAGATTACATGAAATGCAATGTATTTTAATTTTGATAATTATTATTATTGTTTAATCAAGGTTATGATGATGTGATTAATAATGTAGGCTAACTATTTGATTAGATATCTAAGTGAAATGTAGGACCAATTTCTTACCCTCCAAATGAAGAGGGAGAGTATCACCAGAGAGAGGAGTATAGACTTTAGAAATAAAAAAAATTATGCCAATTGATTTGACGCACAAACTCACGTAGGTCTACCCTAATCCTATTGTCGAGTCAATTATTGTGTTTTGTCAAAAATTGGGTCCAGTCGAACCAAAGGGTTAGGTTAAACTTTGTCAAGTCTTGGTTTATTCTATTTCATTAAAGAAAAATAAAGTGATATATACATATGAATCAAATTATTTTTTCTATTTTCCAATCTTGTTTATATATCAATCAAATTAACTATCACTAAAATGTATTAAATAATATATATATATATATATATATAAGAATTAAAATATAAATAAATAAATAAATATATATATATATATATATATATATATATATATATATATATATATATGATATATATACATATATAATCGAGTATATATATAGATATAAAAAATGAAAATACATATATTATATATACTATAATAGTTATATTATTGGCATATTTGTCATATTTATAAAAGCATGTAATAAGGTGATTTAAATCTGCTTTTAGCCACCACATCGTGGGGCGTATAAGCCTCCATTGAATGATCAAATAAAGGAAGATTATATGACATTAAAGTCATGGTGATGGCTAATAAAGTGGAACATCAACACTTATTACATTTCAAGCCACTAAGTGGCAATTAAAACTGTTATTGAATGCATAGTTATCAACCTTTGAGTGAGCCATGTGAGGGTGGCTAAATAATCGTTGGTCGAGCCTCTTTATGAGACAAAAGCATACTATTTTTAGCATCTTAAGTTAATGAAAATGGATGCCAAACTTTAAAAAGGCCAGTTGGTAATTAATACCAACGATTTTGGAGGAAATCATGAGCTTTAGCAAAGCAAAAGCATTTCATTTTGATTTATTATTCACTCCTGATTTTTGGGAGAGGGAAACGACTGAGGAGAGTAGAGGTAGAGAAGAGATCATTTCTAATCATTCTCTTTGTGCATTGTTAATGAATTTTTTCTCATGCTTTCTGAGAGCGATGGACAAGTGAAAGGCAGTAGCATTGGATTGTGTCATTGCAGAGAGCCTGTGACTATTTGAAAGCAAAGCAAAGAGTAAGTCATGAATGTCTAAATACTTTATTATTTTTGTGTAAATTTGTAGTTTTATTCTATGGTTTTCAGTTTTAAAAGGAGAAAGAATAGTTATTTATATTGAAGAATATTATAAGTTAAAACACAAAAAGAATAATCTATTTTTTTCAGTTTGTAACTAGAATTTAGTTAATCTTTCTTTCACTCTAAGATGGAAAGTATATTAGAAAGTGTTATCCTTGAATTTAGCACACTCAATTCATGGGATAACCCTCATGAAACTTGTCTATTTCGTAGCCCACGTCCTTTAAGCATACAAATTGAGGAAAATTTCAATTACTCTAGTACGTAGTTTGGCCCATCGAAAAGTATTTTTGTTTAGGTCACTTCTTTGTCTTTTGAAAGACTACATGAAAGGTTGATTTTTAGAGTTTAACATTTTTTTGGATATGCAAGGTCGTTGAATTTCAGTGCCCCTACATGTTCTTGTTTACTACATCTTAAGAATGTAGTCATGTTGAATTTTAGCATGACTACACTCTCACACGTTTAGCATTAATGAAGGTTTTAAATGCGGTTCTAATTGGTTTTGTTGGCAACACAAGGGAAGACAATTGAGAGGGGGGTGACGCAGTTGACTGAGAAATTTAAAACTTATTCAACTTATTAACCTTGAATATTCTCAGATCTGATTATTAACCATGAAAACATAAATCATCAACACATTAGAAACACACATAACACCAATATTTTTTACATGGAAACCCTGTTAGGGGAAAAGCCACGGTGGATGTTAGTCCACAAGATTATACCCTGTTAAAAGTATAAAGAATGAAATATGGGGAATGCACATGCATTCAGGCACACCGCTTAGATTTCCATCGCCACTACAACAAGAATCACTCAAGGAAGACACAATGTCTTTACGTAAAAGAATCAGATTAGATCCACAAGGATTTGAATTGATAAATAGCATCCGCTAATGCCCTCATCACGCCTGCTAAGCACATGAACACTTCTTCAATTTTTCACTCTTTCTTCACACTCTTACTACCAATGATTTAGATCATTATTCGCAGACACACACATAGAAGCACACCGAAAGCATATTTCAACTCTTGAATACACAATCACTGTGATATATCCAAGAATAAGAAATTTCACCGCTACATGTCAGCTTCAACAAAATAATAAAATGAATATCAATTGTTGGCCTGAATCAACAACAATTGATAATGTGAATCAACCAAATTCGACCACAACTTAGTGAGGACCCAAATCAACATCTCCAACATGAAAAAACTTCAATTAATTACTCCTCGAAGATCCACAACATGCTACAAGCACCATGTCAGCCAAGAACATGAAAAACATGAACACGCAAGAGAAAATCTCCAACCACGAGCACAACGATCAATGCGAACGTGCAACAAAGATAGAGCATGATCTAGAAACATCCACAAACATCATGAATCACCAAAGAAGCATCCGTAACAACTAAACTAACTGAAATAGCATCATCTTCAATCAGTAACACCAACTAAAGCAACAGAAAAACTGTCAAAATGAAAATCTTCATAACTCAATCAGAACTTCACGCGGATCTTTGAAACTCGACGTGGATAAACTAGATACACTCAACAAAAAACCCTTTAGTCCTCAACCTCTAATCATCAATGTACAAACTCACCAACATACTAAACTTCACTTCACCACTGACAACTTGCAACTCATTTCATTATAGTTTTCTCAATATCCTTGACATATACAGCTTCAAATGAATTAATGCTAATAATGTTGACATCAATGACAACCACATATCAGCAACACAACCACAATATCCAACAATCTCCCCCTTTGGCATTGATGGCAACACATGATGTGAAAAACACCATCAACGCAACTAACTCTTGACACTTACTCCCTCTTAGACTCTGACTCATTTTCTCCTCAACTCTTTCATGTGATCTTCTCCCCACAAGGCTCTTCTCCCCAAATAATTTGTAGTTTCGCATGATCCTCTCCCCCTTTGACATCAATGACAAAGATCTCTAAGTTCCACACAAACTCTAAACCACATATCTGAGCAATTAAACATTTTACTACTCCCCTTGAGTAGCAACCACCTCAACATCAATCCAAAATAAGATATGACTATGAAATGCATGGACTGATGCAATGCAATGCATCCTTAGTTCTGATTAGGAGGGATAATCACCCCTAACTTCCCTCTGAGATACTCAAAAGTATCCTTAGACAATGGCTTCATAAAGATGTTTGCAATCTGCTCCTTAGTAGGCACATACTCTAGTCTGACTTCCTTTTCACTTACCTTCTCTCTCAAAAAGTGAAACTTAATAGATATATGCTTTGTCTTTGAATGTAGCACCAGATTCTTGGAAATGTTAATAGCACTTGAATTATCACATAATATAGCTATCAGTTCATCATACACAACTCTGATATCCTTCAACATTTGCTTCATCCATAATACTTCAGTACAATTATTAGCAGCAGCAATGTATTCTTCCTCTCCATTAGATAAGGAAATGGAATTTTGCTTCTTACTTAACCATAAAATCAACTTCTTTCCCAAGAAAAATTCTCCACCACTAGTACTTTTCCTATCATTCATATCTCTTACCCAATCAACATTAGTAGGCACTCAAAGTAAGATCATCATCCTTAGGATACCATAGGCCAAAATCAACTGGCC
>VDFB02238089.1:0-14963 GCA_007258455.2 Sequoia sempervirens | reverse complement strand
TTCAAGACTCATGGTTCTAAATTCCCTCACATGATCAATTGGATATGTTTTCCCATTATATTTGTCATATTTCAGAAAATTGCAATGTTTGGGCAAAGGGATTATATGGATATCTTGATCAAAAGGATATGGTTAAATGTCTTGGATCAAATATCATTTTGATGGTCCCCTTTACATGTCAAGAAGTTGTTGTTGAAGGTTCTTCATTTAATGAGTTAGGGAAATCACTTGTTCTGTTTCTTTTCTAGGCTGTTTGGGAGGTGCTTTCAATGGATTCACATTAAAATCCTCAGGTAATTTGACACCTTGTTTAGCTAGCATAAGGAGGTATTTTTCCCCATTTCTTTCAAAAATATTTTCTAAGCATTTGTGGAAATTAGGATCTTGTTTAGCATGTTGAATGTCTTGTTTGGTTATTTCTTCACCTTCATTGTTGTGAATTCCATGGAAAATATTTTCTTCAGCTTCAACCATGGTGTTTTGCGTTTGACTGTTTTGAGTCTCAATGTTGGGAGTTTCGATGCTTTGAGTTCCAATGTTTTTCATTTTGGTGTTTTGGGTTTCCAGTTCTTTTTCCTTGAGTTTTTGCTTTTGTAACCTTGTTTGGACGGGCATACAAGTGTTATGTTTTGACTAAACTTTGATCTTTGTTTGGAATAGTGCCAAGGATTACAACTAAGTCTAATAGAATGAAAAATTCTATTGATAAGACTAAGTTTGATTTGATTATATAGCTTTGATTCATGATGAGGGGATGATAAATCTTGATGATGAAACTAGGCTTAACAATCAAAGACGTGGTAAGTTTGATGATTTAGGCACTTTGAGATGTTTAGATCTAGGTTTATATTGAAGAATTCCACTTGTAGAGGTCAATTTTGACAAGTTTAGACTCTGTGGTATCTAAGGAATGATTCTGGATTGAAAAAGATTCTAAATTTTGGCTCAAATTGTGAAACAAAGGATGAATTTAAATCTTGGGTTTTGCATTTAATGGGTGTGCTAAAACAGAGCCCATATGCGCTAAAAGATTTGATAGATGCGCTATAACAGAGGGTTGATGAGCTAAAAAAATTGCACAAATGCGCTATAAGATTGCTTGGATGCGTTAAAATATGCAGTGGATGCGCTATAATAGAGAGTGAATGCACTGGAAAAATGCTCAAATGTGCTATAAAAATGCCTGCATGTGTTGGAACAGAATATGGATGCATTGTAAGATTGCACAGATGTGCTATAAGATTGACTATATGTGCTGGAACAAAAGGTCTATGCGCTAAAATATTGCACAGATGTGTTATAAGATTGACTGTATGCGCTAGAACAGAGGAAAAATGCGTTATTCTAGAAAATTTCAATGTTTTGGCAGTCTGTCTTGTTTTCAAATCTGAATGTTACCAAGGTGTAATTTGTTGAACAATCGATTTTGCTTGGTTTCTAGCTTGTTAGTGGCAAGAATCAAATGTTCAAATGGATTATTTTTGAATCAAGGTTTTCACTTCCATTGTGTGATGTTTTATTTGAAATTTGTTTGAAAAAACATTGGAAAAACACATCAAGCATGTACAACCTAAGGCTATGTAGGACAATATTCACTAGATTCTCACTTGGATTTTACTCTAGCTGCACCTACTTTTAATGGATGATTAGATGCTTGACCCCACTAGCTCCCCTCCATGACACTCACTTCTTGGGGCAGCCAAGCATCAATACCCATGAATCTCCCATGGCATACTTTCCATCTCTACTAAAAGCCACAAAAATGTGGGACGGCTTTAGAATGACCGTTCTTGCGCCAACAGATAGATTAAGGATTTTGGTCTTGCTACAACAAAGGGTTCTAGTATAGGCATTTTTTTCATGGGGGATCATCCATACGGCAAGAAACCATTGATGCCCTTCTTTTCGGAACAATCCTCGTGATACTTGAAGAGACCATTGATGCCCTTCTTGTCGGAACAATCCTCGTGATACTTGAACTTTCCCCAAGTACCCACATTTATATCTCGATTGGAAGTCGCTTGGATTTAGCGTGTTACCGGTTGGTTCATTCCCTTGGGTGATTAATTTTTCCCACAAGGTAGGCCCTCTATGGATAAAACAAAATAAAAGCGAATGGGTCTGGCTTTTGGTCACCCAAATAAGGGGAGAGCATATGCCTACCATTCATCAAGCATGAAAGACATGGTGTTCTTTAAAGAAAGAATTTAAATAACTCCAAACCCTGCATAAATCATTAATAGTTTGATAAATTTGTCTTTGACCAGTGTATAAAAGAACCTGCAAGCAAAAAACACCAATTAGTTCTCGAATTTTTAAAATTTTGCAAACTTAAACAGATGCGCTAAAACAGTCATTCAATGCACTAAAGGATTATTTCAATGTATGCGCTAAAAGAACTCATGTATGCACTACAAGAACTACTGAATGCGCTAAAAGAAGTGTTGAATGCACTAAAGGAAAGACCAAATGCACTAAAATGCTCCCTATATGCACTAGAACAGTTGATGTATGCATCGAAAGATTGATCGCATGCATCGTAACAGACATCGGATGCACTGAAAGATTGGTTGGATGCACTGAAACAAAAGTCGTATGCACTAAAAGATTTGTTGGATGCGCTGAAAGAATTCACAGTTGCGCTAAAACATCATGTCCAACCTATTTAAATGAAATTTTCTAGAAAATTGTTAGAAATGGGGTCTAGCCCCATGGTGCGCGCCATTTTATGTGTGTGTGAAATGTGAGAATGTTAGTAAATCAACTCAAACACCAATGAGACGTATTATATTAGAGATTTAATCAATAAAACTGAATCAAATTGAAACAAGATTAAATTCCTAAAAATGTTCCATTGTTCTCTATTCTCAAGGATTTATTAAACCATAATGGCTCTTTGATTTTAGATGTGCACTATGGTTGTTAAAATGAAAACTTGAAAAAAACGAGATGCTATTCAACATGCAAGCCAATTAAGTTCCTATATGAAACTATGTTATGAAAGCTATGATGGAGATTATGATGAATGGATAATGTCGCTAAATTATACAATGTAAATGCTATGATATGAAGCTAAGATGATTTTGCATATGCTCAAATACTAACTATGAATATGCTAATCTAAAATGCAACTATAAAGCAAAATGTGATTCTAAGTTAACATGATGCTACAATGCAAACTTGTTAAATGATAAACAAAGCTAACTATAAGACTCCAAAATGCTCCAATGCTCAAACAATATTCCTACATGATAACTCTACCCAAATGTGGATGCAAAATACAATGGCAAAGGGTTGTATTTATAGGATTTTCCAAGCATCTTGTGATGTGGCAGTGATCGACAGTCCAGATTCAAACAAGAGGGATGAACGGTGGAGATGGAGAGAATCAAGAAGGTGTTCCCTTGACCAAAGACAACATACCAAATGGATGGAGGAATCTCTTGACCAAAGAAAACATGCCAAATGGATGGAGGAATCTCTTGACCAAAGACAACATGCCAAATGGATTGAAGAATCGAGTATGTGAGAGAAAGACCATGTGTTCAAAGTTTGTTGAAGAAGTGTGCGAGGTATAAGCCATGTGTTTGAAAATTTGTTGAAGATAATTATAATTTAAAAATTAGAATTATTTAATTTCATGTGACCTTGGTGAGGTGGCATGAAAAAGTTATTTAATTAAGCATTGTTTCAACTTGTTGATCAGTTGTTTGGCTGTTTTCTTCATTAACAGCAAATTTTTCACATAGGCCCTTGTCTCTAACGAGTTTGGTAACTTTAATTTCAATGTCATATTCCATAACTTTTGTGATCCAACCTGCTCTCTTATCATTAATGTCTTTGTTGAGCAGAATTTTTTTTGACTATTAGATGAGCAACCAAAAGTTGTATTTTTTTATTTGATAGCACATGTCTAAATTTTTTAAGGCTTCTTACTATAGCTAAAACACGCTTCTCTACAAATGAATATCTACCTTCATAATCATGTAGAACTTGACTAAAGAAAGCCACAGGCTACTCTAGTCCTTCTTCGTTTTGCTGACAGAGCATGGCTGAAATTGTATCAACACTCCCAAATGGATATAAAATGAAATCTTTATCAAAATCTGGATTAATAAGTGTTGGGGCTGTTGCAAGTGCCTCTTTAATTTTTTCAAAACTGTTCTTACCTTCCTTTGTCCATCTGAATTGAATGTTTTTCATTAGCATGGTTGTATGTGGCTGCAATAAGGCTACAATGTTAGCAATGAATCTCCTAATGAAGTTAATCCTGCCTAGAAAAATCTGCAAACCTTTCTTATGTGTAGGAAGGGCTAAAGCTAAGATAGCTATGATTCTTTCTAGGTCAATGGTGATACCATGTTTTGAAACAATATGACCCAGAAGCTTCCCTTCGTGGACTGCAAAAATGCTCTTTTTGGTTTTTAGTGACACCCCGTACTCTCTGCATCTTTCAAAGATCTGCCTTAAATGCATAAAGTGTTCGTCAACTTTCTTTGAAAATATAGTAATATCATCTAAGTATACAAGAAAAAACCTGTTAATAAGGCCTTGAAAGGCCATATCCATTTCCCTTTGAAATGTTGCCCCTGCATTAGACAATTTGAAGGCCATATTTTTGTAAGCCATAGTACCCAACTTGGTGGTAAAGGTTGTTTTGTACTGATCTTCTTCTTTAACCAAAATCTAGTTATACCCTAAATAACCATCTAGTAATGAGAACCTTTCTGAACCTGAAACAACTTGCAATATATGCTCCATTGAAGGTAGTGGATAGTGATCTTTGAGTGAAGCTCTGTTTAGATCACAAAAATCCACACATAGCCTTATCTCTTCGTTCTTCTTCCTAATAGGCACAAAATGAGAAACCCAAGAGGTGTGCTTTATTGGAAAGATAATACTACCTTTAATTAGCTTATTTAACTATATTTTCATAAGGTGTTCCAGCTTGGGATTCAATGGCCTTTGCTTCTGTCTCACTAGTTTCGCGTTGGGTTCTAATTCAATTGTGTGTTGAGCTAACTCAAGGTTAAAACCCTTCAGATCTCCATACTTCCAAGAAAATATGTCACTGAATTCTTGGCAAAGCAAGACAAAGGCTTGTTGTTCTTCTTTGGTACAAAATTTTCCAAGCTTAAGAAGCTTATCTTTGAATATTTCAATTGGTTCATAGTGTTCCTCTTCCACTATGATGCTAGATTTGTTTTTTCTAACTTGATCATCAATATTGAAAATTGATTCAAGGGTCACCAATCCCTTAGGCAGCTTATTATACTTCAGCTTCAAGATCTGATTCTCATATTGTTGCTCAAGTTTTTGTTGGTTTCCAGCAAAAAACTTTGCTTCTTCTATCATAAAACTAATTATTTGCTCATCGCTATGAAAAACCTACCAACTAATGTTATTATTAGGTATAGATGGTCTTACTACCACCTTGACATATTGTTGTACCTCAACAGTGTGTATATTAGTTGGTATGTCATATTTTGATCCTATGGCGGCAAGCCTATTTGCCTCTTTATTTAGATTTCTAGGAATAGACAACAAGTTAAAAGCATCAAATTCTTCTATTAAATCCCAAGTTTTGTGCTTGTATAGTTTCAACAAATCATTTTTAGTTATGTTCAAGTTTCTTGCCTAATTTGTTATCAGTTCTGAATCACTAAATGCTTGGAGACATTTGATACCTTTCTTTCTGGCCCATTCTAGGCCATGAATTAACGCCTCATACTCAGTTGTATTGTTTGAACAACTAAAAGCAAAGCGAAGTGCTAAAAAATACCTCTCTACATTAGGTGAAATGAGCATGGATCCTCCACCAACACGTACTTTACTCCTTGAACCATCATAATACAACTTCCAAAGTTGCTCAATCTGTTGTTTTGGTTGTATTTCCTCTTTGACCAGATTTGGAATAATCACATTAGGCTCCCGAATCATGTAAATTCCCAAACTTACCTTGTCCACGTGGTTGAATGGATCAACCTCATGATTCTCGACTGCCACTCATCTAAATTTATGTCAGGTATGCCTTCAATGGGTACACTAGGGTCAAGGGTCATGGATTGATCCTCATACTCATGGATGGCTAGGTTTGCATTTATAGGATTTTCAACATAAGGCTCAATATGGTCTTTAGCTTGTGGTTCTGATTTGACAGACACTCTAGTACCATATCTGGTCCTGAAACACATATGAGACCAATCTGATGACAAATACCCACCTAACTTTGTTGTAAAATATCTTGAAAGGAAAATCGCAAAGAATGGTGGCAGATCAATAACATATATATCTTGAGGAATCAAAAAATTGGGAAAAGCATGCAATGTAAGAGGAAAACTTTTGATAACTCCAACATACTTAATGGTTGTACCATCTAATTGGACTACCCCTTTTGACAATGACTCATATTCAAGTCCTAGCTTATCTACTAGTTGTTTGGGCATAATGGAGCTGCTTTCTCCTGAATCTATCATAAAGTTATGCACTATTCTATCACCAATAATTAAACTAACATAAAATAGTGGTGGTTTTACCTTTGGTGTTGGTTGTTCTTTCTTGCTTCAAAATTGTTTGCAAAGACATGAGGTTGCTCCTTAGCATGTTCATCAGAAATTGAAATTTTAGCCAATGCTTCCTGTAGTAAGTACTTTTGTCCAGGTATGTGTAATGCATCAAGCATGGACAAGCTGACTATTGCTTTCTTCATATGATAAACTATGTTAAATGTTGGAAAACTCACCTTTTGTTGCAATTTCAAAACAACAACCTCTATTTGTACTGGTAAAGGCTGAGATTGAACTTTTGGTTGTTCCTTTGCTGGAACAACTTGTTGTCTTGATAAAATTTGAACGTTTTGAGCTATAGAAGACTGAACTTGCCCCTGTTGGGCTGTAGACACTTGATTTTTTGGTGAACAGCTTATTGTTTTATCTTTTTCTACACGTTGTTCACTAGAAATAACTTATTGTCTCAAGTCAAAAGCTCTCTTTTTTTACCTTGTATTGGCTGCAATGGAGGTAGATGATTGATTTTTCCCTTGTGCATGATTAAATCCACAAAATTCACTACCTTTCCAGTTCATCACGACAACATTAAGATCACTCTATTGTGTTTGATTGTCTTGTTGATCATTATTCTCCTTTGTTGTTTACTCAGAAGCAACAAAACTGCTTTGTACCATGAGAGCCTGATTAATCACCCCATTCATACAAGTAGCCTAGTTGAGGCCGATTACAGGGATAGCACCACACATAATCTCTTGTTTTAAGTTGTTATACACAGGTACAGGCTCTTTAGAAGAGCTGGAAACATTTTGATTATATGGTTGATTAGGCCTAGTATTAAAATTTATTTTTTGTCCTTTGTAGTCAACCTGATAAGGCGGTCTATTTGCCTGAAAGGGTGCTTGATAAGGTTTGTAATTTTGGTTTTGGTAATTTTTGAGGCTCACTAAGTCATTGCTTAGTGTTTGCAACAATTTAGCCATCTACTATTGGGTACCCCTAAGCTCTTGCAAGTCTGATTTTGCTGGAACAACACTATTTTGAATAGTAGTTTGAAATCCTAAGGCTGGAATAGTAGGTAACAGGGCTATAGGAGGTACTTGAATGGGTATTAATGGCTAAATATCTGGGAAAATAGGCATAGGAGGCCTGGGTGCAATCTTACCAGCTTGTATTAAGTTATTCTCAGCTCTAATAGCTATCTCATAGGTTGTTCGCAAAGTTACTCCTCCCATAGACTAGATCAAAAGTGCAATATCACTGTTAATTGCTCTAAGATAATACAAGAAAGCATGATCTAGTGTAGGCCTTACCATGGTTGGGATTCTATTCCAAGTTCTTTGGCATCGAATTTGAAATTTTTCGTATGTTCTTATGGGGCTCCCTTAATAGTCATCATTTGCTCAACTAGAGATAGATGATCATATTTGTCAGAAAATTGTTTACTCAACTTCTCTCCCAAGTCATCTCATGATGCAACAGAATTCACTGGTAAGCCTTTGAACCAATAGAGTGCCTTTCCTTTAAATGAAGTTGCTAAAAGTCTCAACGCCACATTATCTTATGTGACATGATGAACTCCACAAAGTGAAGCTACATCCTTTATGTGTGTTGGAAATAGGACGCCATTTAATTGCAAATCCTAAACATTAATTATTTCATGTATCTCCTAGATTCTTGGAATGTGTTCAACAACACTAAGATTAGGATGAGATTAATATTTGATGAAATAATCATGATTATTGACATTTTAATTAATTGTAAATGTAAGAAGCATGTGAGGGCATCCATAGTGAGTTCCTAAATAATAGGGATACATGGAACACTCACATGGTAAGGTGAAACTCACCTTGTGTCTAGTTAACTATACAGAGTAATAGTTAACACTTTTGAATGCATGTAAAGATCCTAGGAGTTAGGATTTGATGTTTGCATGCTTGAAGTTTAGTTAAGTTAAGTTCAGATCGGTTCAGTTTAGTTCAGTTAAGTTTAGTTTAGTTCAGAATCAGTTTAGTTTAGTTTAATTCAATTCAGTTTAGTTCGGTTTAGTTATCTTCAGTTGCATGCATGTGCATGTTGCATGCATGTTGGTTATTTTGAGTTGCATGTAGTTAGCTTTAGTTAACTTATAATGCATGGCTAATAACATTGAGTTGTATGACAGATAACAAGGACTACCTCCAGTTAACAAGGGATGACCATTCTTTGGGAATTGTGTTGAGTAAATGTTTCAGTTAACTATAAAGCACTTGAAGCCAACTTGGGTGCCCAAGGTGCTTTATTGGATTTACCTCTCATGCATGATAAGATATTTCTGAAGGCTCAGTAAAGTAGCTTTACTTAAGGGCGTCAACTTTGAGGAAGAGCTTTGGAATTATCACCAAAGTGAAGGAGAAGTTGTAGCTCCAGTTTGGGACACCCAAATGCATGAAGCACATGTTGTAAGCTTTAGTCTTCACTGAATAACTCAACTTGAAGGAATATGGTGTACCTTTTCAAGGGCTTTAGCTTATGCATTGTATTATCACCATTTGGAGATTACAAGGTTGCATATTGTCTCTATATCTCATTCAAGTTGAATAGAGTTTTCATCATTGTTATTGCAGGTGTGAAGAAGATTGGTAAAGACAGAAGAAGCATTCTCAAGCAAGAATTGGAGCTATTGTAATTCAGAGATTGAATAGTAGAATAATTCTTGGTGGAGTTTTTTCTTGAAAGGGTTTCTCCACGGTACATCTTGTGTAATCTTTCTAATATCCTATCTAGTTCTTCTATCAACTTCTCTCTACATTCTACAACAGTAAAATGGATTAATCAAGATAATCACCTAGAAAGAATATATGTAACAAAGAAAAGACTTACTTAGATCAACAATATTAAAGTTTTATAGAGTATTAAGCTAAGAAAACACCTCATTTTTCAACGTTTGGTATTAGAGTTGAGGTTGGGTAGAGTATTGGGATGCCTTTCTCTTAAAATATTGGAGGTTTTTTGGCTTAGTGGGAGCTTTTATTATTTTTGTTATTTTCTGATTTTGGAATTAAGTTTTGTTACAATGATTCAAGGTTAGATATTGAAAGGTTCAATGGTTCTAACTATGAAATGTGGAAATTAAAACTGGAAGATCTTCTTGAAGAAAGAGATTAGTGGTTAGAGGTTAATAATGAGACAAAGACACCTACAACTATTTCAGATGAAGATTGGGCTAAGTTAGATAAGAAGGCAAGAGGAACAATAAGGTTATGTCTTGCTGATGTTGTTCTTTTAAATGTTTCAATGGAAACCAATGCATATAAATTATGGAAAAGAATAGGGGATATTTATCAAACTAAGAGTCTCACCAATAAGTTGTATCTGAAAAGGAAATTATATTCATTGCAAATGAAAGATGGTGATTCAGTAGCACAACATTTAAATGCTTTCAATTTAATTCTCAGTCAGTTAGCATATGTAGATGTAAAGCTTGAGGATGAGGATAAGTGCATTTTATTGCTTTGTTGTTTACCAAATTCTTGGGAAAATCTAATTGTTGCAATTAGTGGAAATGGTGTAGATCCAAAGATGGACAACATTATTCCTACTCTCCTATCAGAGGAGATGAGGAGGAAGTCTAAGGAGGAAATCCAAGATGCCTTTTTTGTAAAAGGTAGGCCTAAGAAAAAGGAGCCTAAGGGAAACAAGGAAGGGAAGGGTAAGTCAAAATGATGAAGTAAGGTAAAGTGTTGGAACTGTGGGAAACCAGGACATGTGAAGAAGGATTGTAAGAACAAGAAAGAAAGTTCTGATTCTTCTACAGAGGAGTCCTCAGATAATAGTAATGATGCATTGGTTATTTTAGCTAATATTGTTTGTGATAACTCTTTGCTTCATGTTTCAGAGTAATCATTGTAGAGAGGATGGTAGTCACGATGCCATGTGTGACTCGGTATCACGGTTCAGTGAAAGTTGTTGGCAGTGACTTGGATGCATCATTGGTAAGGTTATCTCCATGTGATTAGAGATATGGTTTCTTGGTTTAGAGTATATTTGTTATGGATGTCATGGTTTAATCTTGATATGCATTTAGAGTTTGGCATATTACATGGTTCTCTTGAGACTAGGATGTATAAGTATGTTATAATGCATGTGATCTCCTAAGAGGAGATGGTTAGATCATGAATGTCATGTTTATGTTCTTGATTCATGATTGGAGCTTTGGCATTGATCTTGTGTGTTTCTCTTAAGTATTGGGTACATTAATCATTTATTTTATTACTTCATGAAAGTGTTGTGTTGCATTTGGAGTTTCGCATGGATTGGTTGGTTACAGGTCCTCATGGATACTTGGAGAAATAGGTGAGGTTGGAATTCTCTTGTGGTAAAATACATTTGTTGGAATGGTTACTTGTGTATACCTTGGAGTTTCCTACCGCTCTAAGTGTGCAAAATAACTAAGAAACATGAAAGACAAAACACCAAGGACACCTCAAGATTAGCCAAAAGAGAGTTACAACGAAAAGGAATGCAAATAAAATGAAACACAAACACTTTTACCTCCCTTATTGTTGAAACTTCTTTGATTGGCCCTTGCTTGGATTGGTTGTGTGCTCCTTAGATGATTGTTTGAATGTCTATAATGCAAGCTTCAATATGCAAAATGATGGACAAAGATGGTTGAATGATTGAAAAAGGCTTGGACAGCATGTAGTTATGAGAGTGCAAAGTGTTGAGAATGCAAAATGACAGCATAAGGGTGCAAGATAGCTAAGTGTTGAGAAGGCAAATGGGCAGCATGTAGTTGCTCAAATCTAAAGTGTTGGAAATGCCCTTGAGGAGGGGGGTATTTATAGAGGATTTTGAATTCTCTAGAGAATTCAAGGGTCAAGATTGCTCCAACAAGGCCAAGATGAAGGGCTATGGTGGGTTGAGAACCCACAAGCCCTCACATCTTGACATGTGGAGGGTGAAGTGGACAAGAGGATATGAGGTGGAGATGAGTTGTCAAAAAGGTATATGAGGTGGAAAAGGACATGCACCTTGGGGGATGAGATGATTTCCACAAAAAGGGGTTTCTTGTCCCCAAGTGGGAGTGAAAGGGAAATTTGAGGAATTTTAGAATTCCCTCAAAAATCTACATGTGGAAAATGAAGGTGGTTGAGGATAAAATGTGACTAAAAATTCACATTCATAAGATGATCTAGAGGATAAAAGGTGGGCTCCAAAAAGGTGGGACTTGGTCACATGTGGAGATTGTGACAAGTCCAAGGTTCTAGAAGCCTTGGAAGGATGGAATGTGAATTAAAAATTCACATATAAAGGAAGGGAATCTAGGACAAATAAAAAGGAATTAAAAATTCCTTGGAGAATGACTAGGCTTAATTAATAAGTAATTAGAAGATAAATAAGGATTAAAAGCCAACTTGCAAAAGTTGGAGGATGTGACACATCCTAATCAAGGATTAGGCATGTGCACATCCTTAATGAAGAAATTAGGAAATGGATTAGGATTAGATGAAAATGACATGTGAGGAATTAAATAAATGTAATATTTATTTAATTTATTTGATGAAAAGAGGATTAAGGAGGGTAAGGCATTTAATTATTAATTAAATACCTTAGGGATTTGGCAGAATTAAAGATATTAATTAAATAATAATAATATTACTTAATTAATTCCTCAGATAAGAGGATGTTTAGATGAAAAGTGATAAATTTGATAAATTAAGTTTCCAAATTTTGATGTCCGTGATTTTGCCCCTCTTTGAGATGGTGTTAGCAAAGTAGCATCATTTCAAAGAATATTAAAATATAGAACTTGTGAAGAAGATGGTTAGATTGAAAAGATGCCCCAGTCATTCAAATAAGTGACTAGGAAGGAAGATGATGGGGGTGAAGATGAAGAGTTAGGGATGAAGGATGCCCCCTCGAGAGGACATGTGGGTTCAAGAGAACACGGGTGGGCTCTCGAAATAGATGATGTGATGCAAGGGGAGATGAGGAAGAGAGTAAGTGATATGGAAATGGATGAAGCACAAATGGATTTGAGGACAAAAGGTGATGTTGCCCCAGTCAAGGTACAAGTCAAAATGGGTTGATGATGGATGGAGGGTTGTCAATGAGGGAATTAAAGAGCCCAAAACAACACGAGGATAGGGAAGGATACATCCCACTGAGTGGTATTGATGAGGGAAGGATACATCCCAAAACACCACAAAAGGATAGGGAGGAATATCTCCCGATGATGATGAAAGTGTTGTTGATGAGGGAAGGATACATCCTAAAACAACACCGAAGGGATAAGGAATGATAATAATGGATGATGATGATGATGGGGGGTCGAGGATAGTAACGAGACTGGGGACAAGACCAAGGATATGATTAGGTGATTCAAGCTAAGTGGAATGGATGGAGATTGGATAGAGATAAGGATGAAGGATGAATGATGAATGGATGGGGGGATACATGCAAGACGATAGAATGGAGAATGAGATGCAATTCTAAATGCAATTTATCATCTTTGGAGCACTGGTTTTTGCTATAGCATCAAACACAAGACACCAGGGTATGAAGAACCAAGGTGAATTAGTGTCTAATGCATAAAACAAACACAACAGACAACAAGGCTATCCCAACACCCCAAAGTCACAAAGACCTTGGTCGGACCCGGTATGGAGATAACCACAAACACAAAAGGATGCCCCAGCATAACACAAGACCTCGGGGATCTTGGTGGGTACTACGTGGGACAACTAAGAAGACAAAAATAGACATAAAAAGATCAAGATATGCCCCTATGTTGACCAATCAAAACACACCATAATATGATGGATTATGGCAGTCTTGACAAGTGATGATAGGGAGCTCAAATGATAAACAAAATCCAAAAGCATCAAAAGATTGCAATCAATTTCAAATGTCCTTTGCCATAGGATCAAGGAGATAGATGGGATTGATGAGGTCTGTTAGGAAGGATACATCCTGTTGAGACCAAAGATGATGGATATTAAAAGATCGTTATGACGCGGGATGTTCAAAATCGATTGGATTTCATGATACAAGTGGATATCATTTGTAAAGAACTGGCTAGATAAGGGAATAGCTTGATGACACGACACAAGGGAGACAAGACACAACCTAAAGACCTAGGGGCTCGGGGGCCGATCAAAGATTGGCCTTGCCTACGTGAAAGCGCAGAGCCCTCGTAGTTCGATGAAATGTGGATGACTAACCAAGATGGAGACATTGATGGATGGTAAAGATGGGACAGACAATAGGAACAAGAGTTGAAGACTGATGATGGAACCCCGGGGGCGGATCAAATGATCGACCTTGCCTACGTGAAAGCGCAGGGGCCACGTAGTTCGACTAAAGACCAACAACAAATGATGGATGAAAGAGGATGAGATGACCCTAGATAAGGGGATAAAATGATTGGACCGACACGATGGGACAAGATAGATGAATGATGAAGTGATAAGATAGATGATGTTGGACGATAGTGACTATAGAAAGCTCAGGGATGGGATAGTTAGCCAAATCATCAAAGATGAAGTGGGAAAATGACATGCCATATAGATGAATGGTGAAATGATGAATGATGAGATAGAAAAGATGTGCAAAAGAAGCAGAAGTGATGACGATAAGATGGATGACATTGGATTGCATGGGGTAAAGCCTATAGCTAGATACCAATGACAAGGGATTAGGAGATGGGATGAGGGGAGAGGATGGGGGGAGGAAAAATGATTGTTTGGGTGGATTGGATAGAGGGATAAGGATTTGGATGAGGAAAAGGTGACCAAATGGATAGATGACTGATGCTTGGAACAGGTGGAAGAGTACTCAGAATGAGTAAATGATTGATCAAGATTATGGAATAAGAGTTTGAAATGATAGAAGGAGGTTTGATGAATGTTTGAGATGATAGGAGGTTCGATGAAGTGTTGAGATAATAGATGAAAGTTCGAAGCAGATGAATGGTTACATGGAATGAGTGAATAGATGGATGAATGGGACAAAATTGAAGAAGATGGAGGGAGGGATCTTAATACTTTGTTGAAGGATATGATTGAATTGATTCTACATCGAGTTCCGGGGCTTTAAGGGACGTAAGGTGTTGACAAGCAGATTTTTCCCGATTTGGCAATTTTCAAAAATTGTCAAATTTTGCCATTTTAGGAAACCTCATGGATGTATGTTTGAGAGTCCCAATTTTATCCAAAAAATACCCATTGGTGAGATAGGATGAATTGCCAACAAAAATCCCAGATTCAAGATATGCATTTTGAGCTATGAGTGGAAACAATTTTTCATAAAACACTAAATTGGGATTTTGGGGGTCAAGATAAAACTTTGAGGCCCTAAAAATGGGTCAAAACGGAGTCAAAACTGGTTGGGAATCCACTCGTTAGCTCATAACGCAACCACCTGTCAAATTTTAGCTCAAACGGACACCCGAGTCAAAAGTTATGGCCTCCG
>VDFB02238087.1:0-13526 GCA_007258455.2 Sequoia sempervirens | reverse complement strand
TTAATCATGCATCCCCTTAAATGGCTGAATACGGGCTCTTTAGGAGCACTCAAAACTTGAGTATTGATGTATAAATCTGCATAACTTAATCCATGATCTTTTTCTTTGAGACATATGTCCCTTTAATACCCATGATATGGCTGAGGTCATACCTTTTTATGGTGTGTATTCGTCAAAAGACATGACTCTTAGTTAATTTCCTTGACTAATTATTTCCTCCCTTAATCGCTCTAGGGATAATTAACTTTATTAACATTATCCCTTGCTAAATTGTCGACCTCCCTTATAGATTCACAGCTCCAAGGTATTTTAATCAACCACTTCCTATTCGTTGCTTATCATAACAATGTATTAGTCTTAATGCTGCATTCTATAAGCCTTAGGATCAACACTGCTGCTTCATATATTTCTTCCCTTGCAATGATATCGCCTCCACAGAAACCCATGAGTCTCATATTCCACGATTACTAATGTAACAAGCACCTATATTCTTCGGTGCTAGTTAGAATACATTGCTAGGGCTAAAATGTCTGCCTGAGAAACTATTTGTGCACCGTAGAAATGGATACACTTGACCTTCTTCAGAGACGAGTTTCTCATGCCTTTGTTCATACTGTGGTAACAGGTAATAGAGGAGGCTGAGTCTTGAGGGACGTTGGTTAGCAATACTAAGACCTCGATTATTTGTGAATGATAATAGGGGTTGCTGGCCAAGACTAATTGTCACACAGGAATAGCTGCTGAGATGAATAAGGGTGACAATTGAATACACTGTGAGATGTTCGTCAATCTGCCAGCCATTACGATACGGAATAATGAACGCCAGTAATAAGAGTCATCCAAACTCATTTTTTTGACTTTCTAATATATTCTTTGACTTGAGTGATTTTGGATTTCCTCTGATTTGTCTTTGTCTTAGATTTATCTACATGGGCTGCTGCTAATAGATGCATCGTCATGGGTGTATATAAGTCAGCCAAAACTAGTAAATGTAAATCTTTAATTTGACTTTTATATGATCGCTCGATGGGGTGTGGTTATTACTTGAGCACAAGCATATTTACAAATACAAGAGAAGTGATTATAATCAAGAGAGGTTATAGAACAGTTTAGGCTCTGTAATGATCGACAATTCGCTGTCTTTCCATTTGTCTTCCATGTTTGCACTGGGTGGGTAGATCTGTGGCACATAGGTTGACTTGTACAGAAGCCTCTTACCCATGTGCCAAAATTGAGTAGAGCACTTGGTGAGGTGTTGATTGAAGTGGCATTGACCTAGTGAAATGGTAGCATTAGAGTTTGATACTGTATGGTGTGGTGCTGACTCCATGCAATGTGGCACTGAGTTTTTTGGCATCGGTATTGTGTAGCATAGTGCAAGGTTGTGCAAAACTGCTTGCATGGTCAAAATTAGAGTGCAGACTGTCATGGCTTCGCTCATATCATATGGCAATAAGTTGTTCTAACATCTTTGTTCATCCAAGATTTTATTAGGGATACTATTTTTCTAGTACAATTCCCATGTTTGCTTTGCCTTCTTAGATTTGCTAAGAGTTTCCTTTGGCATTAGTGATGCCAAACATTTTCAGATATTCAAAGGATTTGAAGAAGCTAAATAAATTTAGAAAAAGTTGGATGCAATCTTGGTAATTCTAGTTATATCGAGTTGTGTAGTACAATAATCATTTTTCACAGAGGACTCTTTCACCTAATAAGTAAAGCTAGCTGATTATATTGAATTGTATAAGGACCTCTTCCAAGAGTTTGATTTTACTTGTTTACATTCACAAATGAAAAGGATATGTACTTGGAAAATGTTGAGGGGGTAACATACCTTCAAATCTTCTTTTCTTCATAACTAACAAATGATAGATCAAGGGAAAGAACCACTTGTAGAATTGTGTCTACTTATAATTAGTTACTAGACTTGCATATAGTTGAGATAAATTTCTTCCTAAATGAATTTTGATTAAATCCATTGAGAGATGACCATGTGTAAAGCACTCTATAAGTGGAGCCTTCTATCATCTTTGTATAGCCCCTTAACAAATGGATTATCTCTGTCTCTCCATTGATTATTAGCTTTTAGTTTCCTATCTCATCTACTCAACCCTTGTATAGTGTCCATTTAAGATTCTTGACATATGAAGCTAAAGGATAGCTGAAGTTCATTTTATTAGATACAACTTTTTTGGTTACTTTCACTTATAAATATTCTAGTTATAATTTACGCACTACTATTTTTTTGATCAAAACATACAGGGTTTGGTTTGGCATGTCATCTTGCTGTGCTAAGTGATCTTCCATGTATTGGCATTGGGAAAAATGTGAGTCTTCTTAGTTTCAACTCTTGAATTTCTTTTTTAACGTTTGTTCATAATGCATTGAAGAAACCAGATCAACAACCATAAGAGTCTGATACTTTGTGTCTTGTTTGTCTTATTGAACACAATCTTTAATCTCAAAATGACGAAAGGTGTCACAAGATAAAATAAATTGTCTCCAGGAAAACAAGAAAATCATAATAATGAACATGGCCGTCTGTGTATGGTCTATTTATTGAATGTACCTTATCTTGGAAAATTATTTTTTGAAATTTTGCACGGAAGCCTTCAAGCTCTTAGTCCTTTGTTGGAAAATTTTGTTGATTTCATTCCAGTACTGCAAAAGCCAGTTTCAGTTGCTCGCGTTCTTTGTTCTTCAAAGTCTCGGTGTTTCAACTCTCATTTCAGCTATTGCGTCCTTTGCACCGCTCGTGATAGTTAAAGTTTGATCCGCCAGAAGTTTCATATTGCCGGTTCTATTTTGAATTCACTGTTCTTAAAGTTTGAATCTAAAACCCAAGTCATTTTCGGTGAAAATATAATTCATTGTTAATACATTGCTAGTAGTTGATGATTGTGATCAGTTACCCATTGTTTTGTAGATTAACTAAGAGATATAAAGAAAAAAAATTTAGTTAAAATTATGATTGCCAGAGTTTTGACACTGCAATGCCTGTATAATATAAATTTAATCATGCTGCTATTTTTTTAGGACATTTTGTATTGTCCCCAATTTTGTAAGTCAGCATTGTATGTGAATAATTAATTTAATGTTGTCGGAAAAAGGAGCAAAACTAACTCAAGTTAGAGAAGTTAAAAAAATTTAAATAAAGTTACTTTTGAATTTCAAAATAAGAAATGGATTGGAAATTAAAAGAAAGAAGAAATTTGAAGAGTCAGGCCAACAGAAAGCCAAGGGTCAAGGCAAAGGTAAAAAAGAATGGAGCACTGTTTGAGCATGGCATGGTTGATTTTGGTTTTGGGAAGCTTGGCTTTCTCATAACTTGAGGACGAAAACCCTCATGTTTTTAGAATTGGATGAAAACCTAATTCTTGTTCTGGCCAAGTCACACAGATTTTGCAGTTGGCTTTAAATGGTTGAAGTTTTAATGAAAAATGTGCAGTCTTGGAAAAACTGATTTCGGTATTTTAATTTGTATCAATGAATTTTGATTTGCCTATATATATATATGATTGAATATACACACAGAAAGATGATTCAGAGAGTTTTTGCAAAAAAGTTATAAGCATAAGTTGAAAAGTCACAAAGTTCTTGGGAACCGTCATTTGATTTTAAGGACATCGGGTGTGTTAGATATTCACATTGAGCTTTGAATCATGGCTGGTGTGTATTGGAATAAGTTTACATGAGTCTAAATACATTGCTGGATAAAGGGATGAGACCATTCAAGTACCACCTCAGCTGAGTCGACAAAGCGTTTCAACGTGTAAGGCAGAGGTAGTGGTTTAAAGCATCAAACTCATGTCTGAAGGATGACATTGCTTATCATATGCTACGTCTTAAAGGAGACCGATATACATATATCAAGATCCTGAATAAAGAAGGCATGTCAGTGAAAGGCGACAAAAAGAATATGAATCGTGGCCCATTCTTAGGAAGAATCTTCCGTCTTTTGTAAAAAAAATGAAGAATGAGTATAATTCCTCCTTCCATCGCCGTTGCATTCGAAGGAAGTCATTATAATTATTATTTCAAGGAGAACGGGCAAAATTGTGTAAACGGTGAGACTCCAGATGGTCGCTCTTCTCAACAATTATATTCATTCCTAGTGAACTCGTGAAAATTGAGATTCTATTTATTTGTCATGAAAAAAAAAGAAAGTCTTAATTTTGGTAACCATTGCTTTTGACTCGAATGGATTAATTCTATTTGTCACTCTTTAATCCATATGGAGGAGACGGGAGCAGTCTTGTGAAAGTCTAAAAATCTATGGCGTTGCCTCATGGGTAAGAGAATTGAATCAATACATATAATATTGCCCGTGCCTGTATATAGAGAATTGTATTTCTTTAGGGGAGCCATGTTTGGAGACATTGTCGTGATGCGATGATATGGTGAAATCTGAACCAACTTTTCTTGCAAGTCCGTTGAATTCTTGATAGGCGTTTCTGTATGTTCTGGGTTTATTCCTCAACACTGCCAAAATTCCTATTTGGTGTCTGCCACAAGATATCGGGAGCAGCCTATTTAGTGACTAAGCAACTTCGGTGGATTAATTAATATCTTATGGAGCTGCACTATATAGAAATTCCAAAAAAAGTAAGGTGGATAAATAAAATATGAGGAGAACCGTTTCAATTTAAGAAATCGAGCAATTGAGAACAATTTTGTATTTCTTTAAGCACGGGATGAACTTTTGGGAAGCCGCCAGCTATTAAGGAGGTTGATTGGTATTAAGTCTCAGGAGCTCTGGCAATATTAAGAAACCGCTTCTTCATAAATAACCATGATATATATAGTAATCTTTTTGGAGTTGCAACTAAAGAAAAAATCGCATATGTGGGGGGTGCTATGTAATTTGAAGCTAAGTCTGGCTATGATTAAATTAAATGGACGCGGGAGGAAGAACTAATCCTTGTTATCCTTTGTGAGCTGCGATTCATGAGAAGGTGCTGTATCATTATATTCGATAAGTTGAAGCTCAACATAAGCATTTGGAGTGACAGAGTCTGAAAATCCCAGGTCAGATAGTTTAGTTTATGTTATTGGTGAATATTACAATATTACAGGCTGTAACTTTTGGCATTTCAAGTGTTTTGTATTGACACTTTAGAGAACATTTGATATTACTCTTATGCGTAATGTTTAACTTTATATATTTTTGGTGTGCTGGTTTAAACATGATTAGAAATGTTATGTAAATTCTATATTTGCACTGCACTAAACATTACCATCTTATTGGGAGTGAGAATCTCTGGAGACAAGTTTAAATTCGTGGAGTATTTAACTGTTTGACGAAATGCCTGGGCAACTCAATTGGTGAAAAAACAAAAAAAAATTATTTGCAAACAGGGTAGGTTCTTACACATTTTTGACTAGAGATGGTCTAATCTTTTGGTACATAGTTGAACCTTAATGATAGAGATCATTTACGGATAGGTGTGCAAGTAGGTTAGGCAAACCAACTGGCAGGAGTATGATAAGGGAGCAAAGCTTTAGTTAGTAAATGATTCCATAAATGGATATCTCTTATAATAATGGCAAGCATTTTACCATAAGTAAGAATTGGTTGTGTGAGTTTATGCATGGTTTCCCTCGAATTTGGAATTTTTTAATTTTTAAATAATATTCACAAGAACCATCAAAAATGCCTGACAATACAGAAATGTTCGAGGGAGAACAGGAAACAAGAAGAAATAGTGTTTTCCAAGCAACATAGAATTAAGATTAGGGCTGTATTCCAAGGTCTTTGGACTTTGGAGGTTGGTGAAATAGTTTATTTCTGGGTCAAATTTAGTAATTTGTAGTCTACAGATAGGTATACTAAAGGGTTACCAAGACATTATGAATTATTTATAGTTATGCTGATGATGTTGCTTGAAAATTATAATTTCTTGCGACTTCAAGAAAAGACATGGTTTAATTGCCATATTCCGACTTTCCTAGCTCCAACCCTACCTTCTCCCAATATAATCTACTAATGTCATTTTTTATGTTGGTAATTCTGTACTTAGCTAGGTAATGATATTTGATGATTCATGTTTCATTATTATATTATTTTTTATTGGGTTCAAATCAGAATGTTTAGGGACCTAGGAGGTTGAGGTGGTTGTATTCATTTGATGTATCAATTTTTTTGTACATTGAGTTTAATGCATTTCTGCTGCTCCTTTTGTGGTCATTTTGTTGTTTGATATTTTGCTATTGTGTTTCATTAATTTCTACAAATGGTGTGAGATCTTATCATGATGGCTGGTCTTTCAGGAAAATGAAAAATGTAGTTATGGTTGTTGTTGGTCAAGGAGAGGAGATACCTATCTTGGAGGAGACTTGTCCATGTTTTCAGAATCTCCTGAAGAACAAGTCCCTAAATTTGTATGAAGGTTATAATATTGTGTCCTTGAGTTCTGGAACCCATGTGTTTACCTATGGAATGGGATTCAAACTCTACGTACTACTGGCAAACATGTAATATGCAGAACATAGGATAAAACAGTAAACTGAAAGATATCATAGTAAAATGCCAAAACCTTTATTCATTCTCAGGAATATCATGTACAAGAGTATCACAATGCTCACAGTATAATCATCGGCAACAAAACTCATTCATTATTATCATAGCATCAGTATATCTCCCCGACTATTCCCACCCGACTACATATAACGCTCGGCGGTGGTTAGACAACCAACCGACACGACATTTCATAACATCATTACATTAACACTAATCTGAACATGTTTTGCCGAGAGTACATGACATTACATGACATTATTATTCTTTACTAACTATTGTTTTATTTGACAACTGCCGAGTATGACCGAGGCCAACTACGACCGACAACAAGCAAACGGCAACAAGTAAAATATCCGACTAACATCATCCCCCCCAAAAAGAAAGTCGTCTTCCAGACGACAGATACAACATGATAAGATTACTGAGAGGTAGGGGGAAGGGAGTGCGTCCCTGGATGCACCGATGACGTCGGAGTAGTGGAAGAATGCTCTGCTCTCAGGCGCCTCAGCTCCTCCGTGCGTGTACGAAGCTGCCGATCTGCCAGGATCTCCCTCTCCCTCGCCGCCTTCACCATCCGGGCTGCCTCCATCAGTTGGCTCTTTGCCTGCTCTGCCTCGGCATTCTTGGCCGCCAACTCTACCTCTTTGGCAGCTAACTGGTCCTCCAATGCTTTCATTCGCTGCTGCCAGGCTGCCTCTTTCTGCTGTGCCTCCTCCTCCAAGGCTGTCACCCGAGGCTCCAAGATCTCCAATCGGGCTCCCCTGTCACTGGCGAGCTGAGATTGCTCAGTCAAGTTATCCTGAATGCTCTTGATGGTCGCAGTAGACTCATCCTTGACCCGCTGAAGAAGTCTATAAGCATCCACTCGGCGAGATACTGCTACATCGGTGGAAAATCTTTGGCGCTTCATCAGAAGAAAAACATCTCGGAATGCCAGCTCGATGTAGTATAGACTCTCCAAGATGCCTGCATCCCGTCCCACTAGCCTCGGTGGCCGACCCCGCCAGGCTCTCATCATGGCAGGAGTCTCTCCTGCCGGCCACCCCTCGCCAAATATCCTAACAACCTCCGCCTCACACCCCATCTGCACAAATCCCCGAATACGGTGAACCTCCTGGCCTACTAGAGGTGATCGGCCAATCCTCAGGTCCCTGGAAACCTGTCCCACACGGATCATCAATCTGCCCATGTGCTCGAGCTCCTCCACATATCTCTGTACCGTGCCTACTGGATCCGACGGGTCTGGCTGAGACATTTCCACGACGAAGCCCTCTGTGGAGGCGCCCTCCCCGTCCTCATCATCCGAAGGTATGCAATGTTCCGTCTCCTCCTGGGGTTGTTCCCCGTCTGCCGGCTGAGGCTCCTGAATGGCTGTCTCTGGTGCCTCGGCTATGCTCGCCTCCGGGAGTGCAAGTGTGTCTTCGCCGATCCTGGCCGTCTCACTCTGCTGGGTGTGAATGATCGGCCCCTCCTTATCCCCTTGTCCCTCCGAGGGACTCTTCTCCTGCTTGTCTGGCTGCTCGGCTGGCTGCTCGTCCACGTCGAGAGTGAGGCCCACCGACCCCAGCCAACTGTCGATCTGTGCTACCCCGGGTGCTCCTGGGGTTGGAGTCGTCTCCTCCGTGGCCTCAGTCATTCCCCTAACTCCTGCCGAGATTGCCACTCCTGTGGCTGCCGATGCTAACGGTGGTGTAAGAGAGCAAACTGCCGGCAATATCTCCACCGAGGCAGTGGAACCTGCTGCTGATATGGTAACTGCCCCCTGTGATGTGGTGGCGAGAGGTGCCCACCCTGGCGATGCTCCCGGCCGTGAAGCGGCTACCCTCAACATCCGTCCGGCTCCAACTGGTGCAACGGGGAGGGTGAACGTGACCGAGTGCGTGCTCTGGCTGGCTGGCGGTGTCGGAAGGGTGAATCCTGCCGGCTGCAATACTGGTAGGTCAATCTCGCCAGCCTCTTGACCCCTGATGGCAACAGATACTTCCTCATCGGCCGGTGGACTCGACTCCGATGGCGAGGAAGATAAGTCGATAGGTTCCTCTCTGTCCGATGCATCGCTCTCCTCTGAGGCCTCCTCCTCCGCTGTTTCCTCTTCCACCGATGCCTCCTTCCGTTTCCTCTTTTTCCCCGAGGCTGTGCCCTCGCCGGCTTGCTTTGCTTCCAATTCCGACCAGTAGAATACGGTAGGCCATCCCGGGTCCAGGTGAGTGAGTGGCCGCACCCGACCCCAATTGCCCTCGGGCACCTGTGTGTGCACGGCATCCAAAAAGAGAGCTATGGCGTGCTGAGTCATATAGAAGGCCTTATGCCTCTGCGCTAGAAAATCCCTCATCCGCTCTGTGAGTAGCCTCGCCCAGTTGTATACTCGGCCAACCCGGAGTCCGACCATGAAATCCACCTGCCATAAGGCAATGTCCGACGCTCGGCTAGCCCCTGTGAGTCGGCACTTCATCAGGTCAAGCAAACATTTCCATTCTGTCGTTGCTAGGTGACTCTTCCGGAGGCCTCGATTGCCAGTATTCCATATGGTACGCTGTTCTTCGGCTGACAAGTCGCTTCGGCACACTTGCTTGACCAGCAGTTCTTTGTGTTCCTGCGTCATTTTCTTGGGCTTATTAACCCCTATTCCCGAAGCTGGGACGCCGAACACCCTCTCGAAGTCCTGAGGCCAGAATGAAACTGTCACTTGGCAACCTCTGTAGTCAATGACGGACTTGTGCGTATGCCTACAGTAGTTCTCCACCATCACCTTCAGCCAAGGCTCGAACTCCCGAGAACTGAAAAAGGGCACGAGCACAGCCTTGTCCACCCGAGCGTGTCGAAGCGCGACCTTCAGAGAGTGGTCGTCCGGAGTGCTTCGCCACCATTGCTTGCACTCGTTGCCGGTTAGATTCTCCCATGTCATCGTGTCAGTATCGGCATCCATCTTTTTTCTCTTCGCAGCCGAGGCTACCTTTGGCTGGTGCTGCATCGGTTTCTTGCCCTTGTCCATTTTCCTGTCAGTTCGGCGATTCCAGCCGACTTTATAACCCTCGAAATTTTGGAAACTATGGTACGGATTGCCAAAAGCGCGGTATCGGTGTACCGAAGTGCCAAAAGCGCGAGCTGAATGATGCGCCAAGGCGATGCGGTTTTGGATGAATGGTAGATAGAACGTGGAACCACGGTAGATGCGATTTGAAAATATTACGAATGCGAGGCGGTGATCGCGATGCGGATCCTTACTGCGGTGCCGATCGCGATGCGGAATTTCTGATCTGGTGATCGTCTGAGGACCCTGTAATCTTTGTCGTCACAGTTCTCCTACGGGTAGTGGTGCGTCACCGGACTTCTCACGGAGTGTTAGTTGATGCAGTTTCTCTGAGTGTTAATTTCGTACGGATTTCTCTGAGTGTTAAGTTCGTACGGATTTCTCTGAGGCTAAAATGCCGTACGGTTTCACTTCTGGCACCAATTTCACTCTGGAAGAGCCGTACGATGCAAGACTTGCCAAATTTTTCCAGAGCCAAGGGCCGTACGATTTTAACCTTGGCGAACTTCTTCACTTGCAGAGGCCGTACGGATTCTACTGACAACTTCTCAGTTTGCAAAGGCTGTACGGTTTTAACCTTGGCGAAATTCTTCACTTGCAGAGGCCGTACGGATTCTACTGGCAACTTCTCAAAAGACCGTACGATTTCTACTGGCAACTTCTCAAAGATACGTTCCTTTCTGGCGAATTTCTTTGAGTGTAAGATTTTTTGATCTTGCGTCACGGCTTCATTCTCTCGATCACCCGTCACGATCCTCCCCTCCCTCACGCTCTCTGTTCGCCGTCGTCTTCTTCCCTCTGCTCTCTGTCGCCTCGACAGCTATTGGCTTCGATTCTGGCTGGTCCTCCCCTTCTTCTTTGTGCTCTTGTCTTCGACTTGTGGCTTTCTGAATGGGCCGTACGGTATGAGGTTTTATATTTATTTTATTTTTTTCCTTACTCTCCTTCACCCTTGGCCGTACGCCTTGCTTCCTTTCCGTGTTTTGACATATTTTAATATTCTTCCCTTTACTCTTGCGCCTTTTACTTTCCTCATTTAATTTCCCTTTTTGCCTTTTAATACTCCAGGCGTGTATTTTAATCTTCCATACTTTTCTTAATTTAATATTTCTTCTGATGGCCGACTTTTTTAATTTATTATTTAATTTATTCTCTCCATTTTTGCCTTCTTTTCTGACTTCTCTTTGATTTCTTTTAATTCTCTCATCTTTTTCTTTTTCTTCCCATACGCCTTGCTCTTCTTTACTTACTCCGTCATTTTCTTTTATTTTCACGGCTTCTTTTCTATTTATTTTTATTTTTTTCAACTTTCGTTCTTTTTCTCTCTCCTCTTTTTCTCTCTCTTCTTTTCTTTTTAATTTTTTTCCCTTTTTTTCATCTTCTCTCTCCTCCCTTCTCTCTTCTTTTCTCTTTATTCCTCTGACTTCACTGTGTGTCGGGACTTTTAATTCTGACGTGTAATACCATTTACATGTGTGTGGTGGCCGTTTATAACATTCTTCCTCGCAACAGGTTCCTATATATTCTATATCAAACCATTTATCCAGTAAAGGGGCAGGACCAATACCTCGAAAACTTCCGTCGATGTATCTTCCGCCATACTGTTGATACCACGTAACATCGTCACCTTGTACTGTCGGCGGTCTCGCCAGGTTAGGAATTATTTTCCAGAGTCCATCCTGAGTTGCGATCTTCCTAACCCTTGGTATTTTTCTTCTTTCCCGACGCATTTGTTTCAGGAGATCGTCGGTATATCCATCCACCGTTGACACGAACATATCTTCTGTCCTCAACACCGTCTTTAAACAAGGGGCCTTCTTCTCGAAATAAGCATCCCATTGTTCATCAGTCCATTCTTCCTCGTCATCTTTTTGCAGTTCATCGTGTTCTTCTGCCTGGTTCTCCTTTTCTGCTTGGGCTTCCGCGTCCAATTCCTTGGCTATATATCCCCGTCTTATTCCTTCATAAGGGGCTACATAATGCCAATGTCCCCCCATCCGACGCCACAATGCAGGGGTTCCGAATACTGCATTGGTCAAATGTTTGTGTATTCGTGGCACGGCAATTCCTTCTACTCGCTTCTCTGCCAACCTCTCTTCATTTATTTGATCTCGCCCTGATTCTGCCCAGACATTGTCTGCGACATAACCAGGACCTCCTAGTCCCCAGTCTTGTTTTCTCGGCCCTTCACTTTGTACAGGCCAATCTTCCTTTGTTGCATATCCCAGCATGTTTATGGCGATTGTATTCTTCTCTTTTCTCTCCTGGTATGGCTTTAGCTTCGATCCGTTGATTGCCTCCAATATCAATGACCCATCGAGATTTTCCAATTTTATAGACCCATTGTCACCTATTTCCCGAACTCGGAACGGTCCCAACCAACGAACCTTAGCTTGATCTCGTTACGGCCGTTATACTTCAGAACTAACTGTCCTGGTCGGAAATTCATTCGCCGAAGATGCTTGTCGTGCCAATATTTCCGTCGCCGTTGCATGTTCTCTGTCGCCCATTGTGCCATCACTCTTCGCTCGTCCAGCTTACTCAGTTGGTATAGTCTTTCCTTTAAACTTTCGGTATCACCCGACCGATTTTCCACGGCTATCCTCAGACTTGGTACCATATATTCCATCGGCATCACCGCCTCCTGACCGTACATTAACTGGAAGGGCGTGTGGCCAGTTGTTACCTTGTACGTCGTACGGTATGCCCATAGTACGGCTGGTAACCTTTCTTCCCAGTCAGCTTCTTCCACACCACATGATTTGTGAATCACTGACACGAGCACCTTATTTGTCGACTCTGCCTGGCCATTAGCTCTCGGGTAGTACGGACTGGACAGGTTGTGAAAGATTCGGAACTCTGTCGTCATCAACCTGATAACATGATTAACAAAGTGCCCTCCCCGATCACTCGTGATCCGCATGGGGATGCCGTACCTTGTTACTATCTGCTCATAGATGAATCTTGCCGTGCTTTGTGCTGTATTGTCTGGCAACGCTCGAGCTTCAGCCCACTTCGTCAGGTACTCTGTAGCGACCACAATATATCGGCATCGATGCAAGTGACTCACCTTCAGCGGTCCGATGAAGTCCAAACCCCATCGTTCGAACAACTCCTGAGGCTGTGAGGGATGCAGTGGCATGAAATCCCGCTTCAATGGTTTTCCAACCCTTTGGCAGGTGTCGCAGCCTACCACCCATTCTTTGGCGTCAGTGTGCATCGTCGGCCACCATAGACCTGCCAAGAGGATTTTCCTTGCTGTAGCATCAGGTCCCATATGGCCGCCAGCCAGTCCTTCATGTGCCTCTTTCAGTACGCCAGGTATTTCTTCCTCGACGACACACCTCCGAAGGATCTGGTCGGGTCCCATCTTGTAGAGTAGCCCATTGATCAATTGAAATGTCTTGCTTTTCAGTACGATCTTCCTCCTCTCGGCTGGTGGCATATCACTTGGGAATGTGGATGTGGACAGATAGTCCCCGATCTTCTCGTACCATGACGGCAATATTGCAATCTGAAATAAATGTGCGTCCGGAAAGTCTTCGTTCACCCCATCCTCTGCAGGTTCACCCGACCGGATCCTAGATAGTTGGTCGCCAATAACATGGCTTTTCCCTGGCCGTACGATGATGGTGAACGTAAATTCTTGCAATAGCAGTAACCATCTACTCACCCGTCCTTGGATAATCGGTTTGTTTACCAGGTACATCAGAGCTTGGTGGTCCACGTAAAAAGTGAACGGTGTGGCGCGGAGGTAATGCCTGAACTTCTGTACGGCGTACACCATTCCCAGTGCCTCACGCTCGGTCGTACTATAATTCCTTTCTGCCTTTGAGAGTAGCCGGCTGGCGAAGAATACTGGGTGATCCAACCCGTGCGCTCCCACTTGTGCTAGGGTTGCTCCGATGGCAAAATTAGAAGCGTCTACATGTATGTGGAATTCCTTATCCCAGTCCGGGTACATTAATATGGGTG
>VDFB02238086.1:0-64633 GCA_007258455.2 Sequoia sempervirens | reverse complement strand
AATAGTACTAAAAGTGAAATGCTTGAAAGGAATTAGCATAAGTACTAAGCATAAATCAATAACTAAACTAAATTGAAATGAATGATAGAAACAAAAGTCTCAGTAAATAGAAAGGAAGTTACTTTGTCTTCCTTGACTATAGGAATAGACACAGAACGGAGTTCCAATGGGACATAGAATGAAGTTTCAATGGTTGTAGGAATAAACAACTGCTAAGATTGTAACTAATTACTGAATAGAAAAGTAACTACTAAGCTGAATGGATGGAATTCTCACTAGGTGGGCCCCCTTGAATGAGTCTTCCCAAAACTAACTCAAATGCGGAAAATTAAATTATCATTTTATTCATTGAAAATATTGTTACACCATAATAGCAACATGACTTTATTCCTTGAAACTAAAAATGAAAGTACAATATCAGAACGTCCAACTCCCTAAAGAGGAACATCTGATCATTATTTATAGAAGGAAAGCTTCCAAATAACTCTAACTAATTGGGTAGTCAACTCCTATAGACTAGGAGGATGCCATTTATTGAAAGCATGAAAAAGAGGAAGGAGGTTATGCATGCACAAGATTTAGTCAAACTAGTCTTTCCTCAACGAGGATCCAACATAGCAACACCTCCTAAATCTACTTAACTAATAGACATGGTCATTTAAAGTTAAGTTATAACTTCCACATGAGCTAGAAGTTTCCAACCATTGACCTCTTTATTGTCCATCTCTTTTTGTCTCCTTTAGCAACCGAGTAGCTAGCATGAACTTCTTCCACCTTGCAAGCTTCAGTTATATATGCATATTAATCTAAACATGCATTATGACATTAGCGTGCACAAGACAATTGTATATCCATAATCACCTTAAAATAGCATTCATTCAATCACATGTAAAATTAATATAGATATATCACATAGTAGGTTAATACCATCAAAAGTTACAGGGATAAGTTCATGTCCAAAGTTCATAAGTTAAGGGAAATAACATAGAAAGTATTAGTAACCAAGTGCTAAAACCCCATAGTAACAATAACAAACATATGATAAATCCTAACAAAAATTTAGTCATTATTTATACTCATTAATGGAAATAATTAAGTTGTCCCAAGATTCGAGAAAAGAACAAAAAAGATAAATTTATCTTCATCTTCTATTTTAACATCTATGGATTCAAGTTGACTTATAATAAGATTAAAATAATTTAAATGATCCATAATAGATTCACTATTTTTCATTTTTAAAGAATATAAATGCCTTTTGAGATATAATTTGTTAGAAAAACTTTTAGTTTTATAAATATCACCTATCTTTTTGCACAACTTATATGTGGTGTATTCGGTAGAGATATTCAAAATGGAAGAAATTTGTAAGACAATTAAATGGTTCATTCATGTCATTTTGTCTAACTTTTCCCAATCTTCATCACTAATTACATTTGGTTTACTTTCTTGTGAAACCAACAACCACTAATCTCTCTCTTCAAGGAGATCCTTCATCTTTAATTTCCATATCTCATAGCTCATTCCATACAATTTTTTAATATCCTAATGAGAGGTAAATTTGGGTAGTATAAATTCTTCTTCACAAATCTTCAATATACCACAAAAAATAAAAGCTCTCACTACAACCAAAAAAATCCAACACTTAAGAGAAAGGCATCCCATTCTAAACAAAATGGTTAGCTTTGACACAAAAATTTTAAAAACAAAGTGAAACTCAACTCTAATATTAACTTAGGTATGTGTATTCAAATATCAAAATAAAATTACCAAATCTGATTATATGTATGTGATTTCACATTCACCATAAGAAAAGAAAAAGAAAATCAGCAAAAAAATATGATGACAATTTTATGTGGAGAAACCCTTTCGAGAAAAATATCTGCATAAGAAAAGAGGGCTTGTATATTATTTATCTTCAATGAGATATACACCACACTACACTTCCTTGTTTCTCCTACAACATAGATGCTTTCATACACCTACAACTAACACAAGATACAACTACCATCTCAAGGCTTTAATTTATAGAACTTGTGGGAGGCAAAACAATAATGGTAAACTAAAACAATAGGTGTGAAAACTACTTCAAAAAAATTCACGCCCCTTGGAAAACCAAGTTGTGATAATAAATTAATTAATATGTATAAGGCTTCAACATGGATGCCTAACCCATAGCCTCTTCATCTTCTAGCACTCAAGATGTTTCATTGACTATTTAGCTTTCTAATGGAGAACCAATGGATACATGTTTCCCCGCAAACCTAGACACTCCACTCAAGACCCTTCACATTTCCAATGTGGATGCCTAGGAGGGAGAATTTTTCCTCTAGTGATGTGTAACATCCACCAACATTAAATTTCCTCTTGAAAATATAATTACAATAAATGTGCATATATTAAATGAATTTCTCAAATGCCCCTAGGACACTTTCCAAGAAACATGGAGACATTAAAATGACATAGGTTTTCAAGGCAAATGTCACCTAACCTAACAACCCCTAGACACATAATTCAAAACCTTTTACATGTTAGTTAATGAAAAACTATCATTTACTAGAAGATTCAACATGTGGGAAATGGTTAAATTTAAATTTAAAAATGGAGGAGCAATGATGTCAGTGTGATCTAGTCTAAGGGACATGATTTAAAATATAGTCTTGTCTAAGATGAGGAAATACAATTATCAATAGATTTGGAATATTTGAATTATACGATATGATATAATATAGTGTTGTACTTTATGTTTAGGGTCAACTAGAACACCAAAAGTGACCGATTCGGTGCTAGGACCATACATTAGTTATACCCACATAAAGTGGTTTAAAATAAATAGGGAAAAGTCTAAAAATATACATTTTTATCCATTACACTTGGATGCCCCAAAATATTTGTAATTGATTCTCTAGATAACATATTTTTATTTGTTTATGGATGAAGTATTCAATTACCATTTTGTCATGTAAAAGGAAGAAATGGTTCCTACAATGAATTAGAGTGGCACCAAACAAGTTTCCTTATAGATGTATAGGTATGAATATTCCTTTTATATACTCAAATATTTTAAGAATAATATAAGAGAAAATATGGGTTCTCACAATAAAACTATTCAAGTTATAGAAACCACAATCAATAAAATAGAAAGGATTCAAAATCTAGGCATTGTGCCTAATTTATTCATTCATTATTAAAATTTAAAGGTCCCGTATAAATAATTGGAAAATTAACAATTCTAAATCTTTTACTAATTGGTTGCAACCAACTATCAATAAAAATTCACTTATTTAATTAATCACTCAGTATTAAATAAAAATAAAAAGCAAAAACATTTGACATCTTAAAAATATATATTTATTTAAATTATTTCCATTAAGAAATATTTGAATTCATGGATAGATTTGTAACATTTTTGTCCCTATAATGTATAAGACTCTATAATACTATTATTTCATAAATAATTACAAATCCATCTAAAAGATAAGCTCAAAGTGATTGTGTTTATTTTAATATGACAAAATATTTGTATTCATCAATTAACATTAGTAATAATTTATTCTTTGAATGTGAAATATTATACCTTTACATCACTCAAAGTTGGATTCAGCATAGGAGGACCCAATCTTATTGCATTAATGTAATTTACTGGGCTATGTGCTGAAATTCCTGGTACCAAAATTCCAAATATTCTGGAGATAATAGAAAGTTTGGTTTCTTTGAAGTCATCTCCCTTTGTGTAATGTAGTACTAAGCTCTGTAACACTTCCCATATGGCAGTTCTCCTTATGGGTATGAAGAATTGTAGTGAGAGATCTTTGTTGGGGGCTTCTGCAAGATTCTGTCACAACAATTTTTTTAACAAAACATATATTAAATCAATGGAGATATTCTTAATATAATTTAATGGATATCACTAATCTGAAAAATAATTATGAATATTACAAACTTAAATAGTAATTATTACCTTTTGACAATAAAAGCAGTTGTAGTAAAGGCATACTCCAAAGTGCTTATACATGAATAAGTCGTCATCAAAAGGTACTCTTGGAATAAGGTCATTGGAATATACAACTCTAAAGTATCTAGGTGTGGTTTGATTTAGTTTCCTATTCATGAAATCTCCAAATACTTTATCACCAACTCTGGGTTGTCCAAATGTATAAATGGCCAATAATTTTTCCAGCAACTTATCCTCATCATTCACAAATAACATTGCTAAAAACAATATAGCCAAGGCTCCTCCTAGACTATGACCTGTCACAATGAATTTTGCATTTTTGTGGATTTGTAAAAGGTTTTTTAACTTTTGACATAGCACAAAATAGGCTAGAGGTTTTTCATTGTCTTGTGTTTCAAGATGATGTGAGGATTTCCTACCAATTGAACGGTTTTCTAGACCTAAAGCTTCTAGAAATCCTAAATGGACCTTTCCCATTTGGGGATACTCATACCAAGAGAAATCTAAATCTGTTATGTAATCATCTGCCTCAAATACTTGTGTTCCTCTTAAGGCTATCACTATTAACTTGGCATCGATTTCTTTGTCGCATAGTACAAATGCTTGTGTAGATTTCTTCTGCAAGTGATCTGTAAGTTACCCATATTGAAACATATTAGTATTTATGAATATGTAACTAGTATAAAGATATTGGCTACTTTTAGAAATATATATGTAGAGTGTTAGTGCAACTAATAATTAGTTTATAATAATGACAAAAAATATTGTCACAAGTTCTCTCCTACATTGATAAAAATGGCAATATAGATATTGTCAACAAACACTAAGTGAGAAGAAGAACTGAAACATGTTTGAGGAAAAAGTACATATTCATTATCTTTTGTGAGAAAAGGTACTTGGTTAAAAGGATTAAATTGAGATCCAAACATGAATATCTTCTAATAGTTGTTAATGTCTCAATGTTAAAATATTCTCCTCCACTTTTTTGTTTTTCTAATTTAAATGCACTTAATAAAAATAGAAAGATCAAAAACAATATGTATGTGAAAAAAAATTATTTTGTTTAAGTTTTGATTTTAAAATATTAAATTATTTTATTTCCATTTAAAGATTATTTCATTTAATGATCAAATAGTCATTTTTCCCTCTTTTATATCAAAAAATAGTTAATTATTTTAATTTTATTAGCTAAATTTTATTTCAATTATTTAATCTAAAAATGTTTGAAAATAGTCTAAAAATTCACCTAATAATATATCTCTATCATCTAGAAAGAACTCTTTAATTTAACTCTTTTTAATTATAACTATAAAACAAAATTTTAAAATGTTAAATTATTTTATATAAATTTTATAATGGATTTAATTATTAAAATTAATTTAGATTTATTTTATATGCTAAATTATCTCAACTTAGATAATATCGATTTATGTTAATTTACCTGATCAATCTATATTGAAATCGTGAATTATATACTAAATTATCTCAACTTCGATAATATCGATTTATATTAATTTAACTGGTCAATCTATATTGAAAACGTGTGAATAACGATTTCATTAGACTAAGGTAGTTTTTTCAGAAAGATTCCATACCGTCCCAAAAATCGAAGAACTCCACAAAATGCATCTGCAAATATTGGACATTTTCGTTCAGTCAAAGAAAATTTTGAATAGATTTCTCTCGTCTGATTTTAAGACAAGTAAAATAAAATTCAGTACCCTACCTTCCAGTGCTGAGTGACTCTTTTCCTGATAACCTGTTTGTTTTCGTAAGCTAAGGTTGAAGCCATGGCTGAGATATCTGCAAAGAAACGATCACCAGGCTCCATGATTAAATCAGCCTTTGCTTCAGAGCTTCTGTTATACAAATCTGTGCGCCGCTCTAAATGGCCAATCACACTTAAAAAGTCCTCTGATCCTCTTTTGGGTATGACGATGCTTCCTGCATAAAACAAATTAGTTCAGTTCCAAATTAACTCAGTATAGAGCCAATTTGGAAACTAATCAAAACTTCACCCAAAAAAAAAAATTCAACTTTTTAAATTAAAATTTGTGAATATTGTTTTCTCATATGACCATTAGCATATTTGTAATTTTTTAGTGCTCTTTTCCCCTTAGACTTGAAACATTAGTCTCCTTGAAGAGAATGCAATCGAGGATCCAGTCTAGGTAGACTTTCCTAGTCTCCATACCTTTGTGACATTTCTCTAATTACCTTTTTTGTTCACATGATTCCTATTGAGCAAGATAGGGTTTTTTATCTTGTCCTCGTAAAAGAGTTCGCATTAAGGTTGAATTGTCTAAGAACATCAAAGGCTCAATTAGCATATATATATAAACCATGTTTCACCAGAAATTCATGTACCTAAACCTAGCCAACACTTGTTACAAGTGTTAACCCTCTATGAATAAAATTAGTGATTATCCTCTTCTCACCCAACACTCCAAGCCTTTTAGAGATGGTTCTCCTTAAAAATGAGGATGCCTAGACCATAGTAGGTAGCAAGAACAATAACCACAATAATGGAGCAAAGGGTCCAATTTATGGCAAGACTCAAAATCAATCCATTAGTCCATAGATGTCAAAGCCTATTAATAAAGAGAATGATATTTTCACTTCATGTCCCATTTTGGAATCCTCCAAAGAGGAAAGCAAGCCTCAATTCCATATAATTATATTTATTTCCAATGTTCAATCTTCTCATTTAACTAAGTTATATAAACATCTCCAATTTATGTAGCATCTCCTCGATTGACCATTAGAAGATCTTGCAATATTTATAGTCATAACATGGAAGGATAATATGAACTAGGAAAACCCCAACCTCATGGCCCAATAATCTTGATGTAGTTAGGAAGTTTTAGATTATTTTAAAGGCTCGCAAAGGAAGATTTCTTAAGAAACTATTATAAAGCTCTTGATGAGATTGATAGTGATAATATGTTGTTTGATTCCCATCTTTTATGAATTTTATTTCATGGAACATTTGGGGTTTAAAATGACTTAAACTAAAGTATATCATGCAATATACTTGTCAAAAGTTTTCCAATCTCAAAATTATTTATTTACAAGAATTGAAGATATCAAATTTTTTAATTAATTTTTTTGTTGTATTACATGGTCATTTAGCTATTTTTTGTAGCAATAATGAGCTAGGTTGTGGTGGATTTTCTACTTAATTTTGATTCACTTTACTTGTAATTTTTATTGCTCTTAATTTTTAGATACACTTAGGATAAGAATGCACACTCTATTTTACCATTTTCTACATACTAATTATCTGTTGAACAAAGGGGCTTGACCATTCTTGGAAATCTCTCAAATAGCCATAAATAATCTTTTTTCTTATATCTAAAGGTTATTCTTGAAGAACATATTCAATCACACAAGAGTAGACACATATCTTTATATTTCCTTGTTATTTCCATGTGAATATATTAGTTAAATCTTGTTATTTTTATTTATGTTATTAACTAGTGATCTACGTAATAGTGATAGTTTCATTTGTGTGCATATTGGGCATGTTTCTTGAGGGAAATATGATATTCAGGCAGCTCCTACCATAAAAACTATAGTTTATGTTGTTTAGACATTTGTGCTACACTATGGCATCCCTCACATAGACCTTTGGAAGTCATATATAGGTTTTTCTCTACTTTGCATTTATAGTTCTACTCTTAACTCAATAAAATTATGAATTTATGTTATATAAACTATTAATACTTTTCTTTCTTGAATGTTAAAAACTATAATTTCTCCAAAGTAAAATACATTAGGATTAGTTAGAATAATACGCTCTTTCTATTAGATTAGCAGTAGATTAGCTTCTCCCTTAAAAAGAACTACTTGGCCCTATTGTAGTGTTCAATGTGATTATTAATGAAGATGACTACTTTATCTTTATTGGGTCAAATTTCATACACTACAATTATATCCTCTTCAAAGATTTGAAGTTTATGTGTGACAATATTAATACTTCATCAACCATTTGTAGATTAAATAATTTCTTTGAAAAGTATTGTGTTTTCATTATGCCCATCTTGAATATTTAACATAAAGTCTACCAAGCCTTCCTTGAGGTTTTAATAATAGTTACATACAATAGTCGTGAATCCTTCAAGTTGAGCAATATGATTGCTAATGCTTTTCCACTAATAGGTTTCGATTCAATCCCAACAAATATTTTCCATAGATCTACTCCCATGAGAAACATGTTCATTTTCACCTTTCACATATGAAAGTTTTCTCCATTGAACTTCTACACCATCTTAATTTGTTCATCTATTTCCCTAGCTATTCCTATCTATTTCGCTAGCTATTCCTACCAATATGATTCCATAAATTAGAACTTCTGTATGATTGAAAATATCATCTCTAATGCTTGAAACATCATTGAACAAATTACCTGTAATTTAATATCTCTAGCTAATGTAGTCTATCAATAATAACATCCTAACAAATACAACATCAAAAACAGTTAATTAACCTTATATACTACTTTTGAAATGAATAGAGACCATCAGAAAAAAGAAAAAAGAAACCCACAGTAAATAGCTTTTTTCTTTCTCGAGATGAGTTAAAAGGTGCAAATTTCATTGCCAGATATACTGAAAGGGACGGTATACTCGGAATGAAGCTGCACCTTTCATATTTGGAATTAACGAGTTCTTCTGGCGCTGTAATTCCTCTGATAACTAATTCTGGCAGGTAATATAGTAGTTTTAATCCCTCTTTCCTCGATACACTCATCACAATTTAGCTGAACAGCATATGAGAAATGCATTCGTTACTCTTCTAATGTTGAGTCATTTATCATGTTATTTAACAGTCAAACAGAACTTGTATGGCACGAGTATTCTGTTTTATATTACCAAAAATGGCAAATAATTCTTGTTTATATAAGTCAAAATTTATCTTTCATCATTAATTATGTATAAATATTGACCATTGAACAAAATGTAGTTGAAGAATAGTTGGATAAGAGTCACTGTACAGTTTTTTTTTGGTGATGAATGTGACTTTTCACATGACCAAGTTCCAAAGGTTAACTTCCCATTCCTAGAAATTTCTTTTTTAAGGGTTAACCTCTCATTCCGAACTTTTTTTCCTAAAGTATAGAATTGTTCTATATTGAACCTCATCCTAGTAATAATGAATACATTGACTATTTCATACATGAATATATTTCTCTCACACCTCTCTACCTACCTTCCCTCTTTACCTCCTACCCATCTCTCTCTATGATTTTCACTTGTAGACATCCATTTCATCCATGAATTTATTTCATTTATTTTATGTCCTCCTAGAACTATAACACTCAGGACATTCATTACTAAAGTTACTTTGGTTTGAGTGAAGCACTATCATAAAAATATGGCATTCATGTTGGTGTGTAGCAGCATGCCCTTCTACTAAATCATTATTCATGATTTAGTCTTTCGGGCCTAGGGTATTTGATTTAGGCTCAAGGTTTATGATGGAGTATTGAACATTGAGGGTTTCGGGATTAATGCTAGGTTTTAGGGTATTAATGTTTAATGCTATGTATAGGAATTAATGTTTGGTTTTAGGTTTTGGTGTTTATGGTCTACAATTTAGGGGCTAAAATTAGTAATGCTAGGTTTTAGGGTTTGGTGTTTATAGTTTAGGGCCTACAGTTTAGGGTATTAATGTTAAATTTTATGTTTAGGGCTTAATGTTAGTTTTAGGGTTTGGTGTTTAGGGCCTACAGGGATTAAAATTAAATTTTATGTTTAGGGCTTAATGTTAGTTTTAGGGTTTGGTGTTTAGGGCCTACAGGGATTAAAATTATTAATGTTAGGTTTTACCAGGTTTTTTGTTTATAGTTTATGGCCTATGGTTTAGGGTATTAATTTTTTTGTTAGGTTTAGGGTTTGGTGTTTACAATTTAGGGTATTCGGTTTAGGGTATCAATGTTTAATGTTAATTTTAGGGATTAATGTTAGATTTTAGGGTTTGGTGTTTAGGGCCTATAGTTTAGGGATTAAAATTATTAATGTTAGTTTTATAGTTTGGTTTTTACATTTTAGTGTATTTAGTTTAGGGCCTACAATTTAGGGATTAAGGTTTATGATTGATGATGGAGAGTTTAGCATGACATCTACCTCTCTCTCACTCTCTTATTTTCTCTATGTCACCTCCCTATCTCTATCCCCTCACTACCTTTCCCTCACTCCCTCCCTGTGCCTCTATCTAGATATCATTCCTTCACTCTCTCTATCACTCACTCTCTCCCATTATATCTCTATCTATATTTCTTTGAGTGTGTGTTTCTATCCCTCATTCCCTCCCTTCCTCCTCTCCTTTCTTTATCTCTTATATTTTTCTCTAATTAACCTCGCCTCTTCATGCTAGAATTGGACTCCATGCAAGTGATAGCACAAGTGCATTATAATGTGCTCACATTTTAGTAAAACATAAGGAGTAGTAAGAAATACATGGGTTCCCTATGATGTAGGATCCACATGTTGTATTGTTCTTTGCATTATATGCATTATCCGACAAATAAATGTTTTTCATGGTGTTGAGGACATACCTTGATTGAATTGATTGCATATTCTGCCACCTTTTTTTCTTAATCAATGTAGAAGTAAATTGTATGTGTTTAGGCCAAATTTGGTTCTATGAACTAATATTTTCATGTTTTAATGTTGGAATGTTAATTATCATTTGTTTTGTTTGAATTTGATAATATAGAATCATTGTTTTCATATTTTTTTCTAATTCTATTATATTGATATAGAATTAAACATTAAATATAAAATAAGTTGCTAAAAAGTTATAATTTTGAAGGTGTGTGAAACCACAAATGAAGCAAGCATAATTGTGCAATTGGTCAAATCCATTCTTGAAGTTTAAGGTGCATTTTCCTTGTCATTATATGTTATCTTTGTCTTTATATTAACCCTTGATTATTGTCACATATTATTTATAGTGCATCAATTGTTTGTCATATATGAACATCTTTGGATGAAAAATGTCATGATTTACAATACTTTGTTGAGTTTCTTTGTTATGCATCAAGTAAACATACTTGGTCATTATAGAAATTTATTTATAGTATGCCATGGCTTGACCCCTCATGCACAATATTGTATCCTTTATTTGTTCTAAGTGTTACTTGAACAAGTGAACATCCTTAACAATTTATAAATACCCTATTTCATAAATTTTCCGTTTTTCAATTCTTCATTTTTTCTCTATGGTTAGTTAATATATTTGCACCATAATTAGGTAAGTGTTAAAATGATTTAAACTATATCAAGGTATATTATTTAATTTCAATAATGTTTTTTTGTTGATCATCAAAACTTGCACCTCTCCGACAGTCTTATGGGAAATTCAACAAGTGAGAGACAAATTGCATCTCATTTAATACCTCTAGGTTTTTTATAGAAATCCGGCTCTTTCTTTTGGGGTTTTGAGATAAGGGGAAAGAAAATGAAAATATAAAACATAAAAGGTGATACGCCAAAGCTTTTACAACATTTCAAACTCAAATTATTCTTATGATTGATATAAAGGACATAGAATACCACAACCCCTCATTGTTGGAAAGAGAAGGAACATCAAAGGATAACCTCAAGCACAATGCAAAATTTCAAATATTTCCATAGGGAGTGTTCATTGAGGTCTAATCAAACATAAAAATTCCTTAGAGTAAAATAATAATATTTCAGAAATTATAAGAACTTTGTCTCCTAATACAACATAGCACAGAAGAATAACAAATTTAAAGATAAAAAAAGATTCTAATGCCCTAGTCCGATTTCTCCCAAAAATGTTATTCCACAACACAAGCATAAAGCATAGAAATTCGCTATTTAAACTACCAGTATATATCTTGCAAGAAATAGTGTTTCATTCAAAAATGATAGTATAAAGGAAGAAAAGCTTGAAAAAGGCCATACATGCACAATCTCAATAAATTCCCCTCAATAGTTTGTGCTTTAATTAAAACTAAAATTTGAAACAAAGTTTGGATGTCAATCCGACAATAGTTTAAACCTTAATAGATATAATTTTCCAAAATAAAGTAGTTCTATAACTTTCTTCTAAAAGATAGTTCTTAAAACTCTAAGAAAAACCGAAAAGAAAAGTCGCTTCGCCTTTTTAAAGAAAATATTTCCTCCTGGAAAAATCCTTTTCTGAAAGATCATTTTAATTTTTTTGGTATCATCGCCTTCCTTTTATGGCCTTAAAAGAAAGGAAACCACCTCAACCTAGAAGTAAATGCTTCCAGATGTTGATATTTGATAGCTAGCAATCTAATTTATAAGCCCTTGGTTAGGCCGTAAAAGATCTTTGCATTAACTTTTCAGCTACTGCATTAATGTATTTTAGATATTTTAAAGAGAGAGAGCAATACCCAATCCAGTCTTAAAAATGATATTTCAACAATTATTTCTTTTTACTAATCACATCACCTTGAAGCACTGTTTGGAAGCTTCCATCTTGAGAAATAAGCAAAGAGAAACTAGCAAGTCCTGTCAATCTTTAAAAGATATTTCTTTGAAAGATATAGTCCTCCTTTGATAGAGAGGTGACACGTCACTCAGTCAAAAACTTATGTTTTTCGAAGAATTTTTTCATAGTGAATCTCCATTATACCGACACATGTCTTGGGCACTCCTCCAAAAAGGAAAATGATATAGGAAAACTGTGTAGCTACCCTATGGCACATTGCCCATCTTCCTTACTAACCATACCTTACCCTGAACACTTCCACAAAATATAAAAGTGAAGCCAAAATTTGGAAGGGTAGGGAAATGCAAAAAACCTCCTCACATTTCTGGTGACTGACAAGGGTCTTTGCTTGTGGAGGTACAAACCCAATTCTTTGGAAATTCCTGAAGTTTGAAGAAGGAGGAATGTTGCACCTACCCTTCTTCCTTAGTGGGTAAGGACATAATACAAATGAGCCTATAGGCTTGATCAAGCTAGAAAAATTCTTTGAAAGACATGACCCCCCATCTGGCAATAACCACTCCAAGGTAATGATAAAGGTGAGAAAGGAGAAAAATACTATGCTCAACCTCATCATCAGTACGCACCGTACTCGAACTCGGAAGGTCAGTAGCAATCCAATCCTTATATTTGATAGCCTCTATAATTTTCTCCATACTTTGTACATTTCCTTCTGGTAAAAACAAGTGAGGTAATCTATAGTTGATTGAAACATTAAATTCTTTTTTAATCTCTTCAGCTCTCCTTGCCAACACTAACTGACAATATTTACACTTCTTAGCAATCTTTTGGGAGTTGATGATTTCACTGGATTTGATATAGGTGGTTCTTCAGTCAGCAATTCCATCATCCTTTAAAACTTCATCGAAAGCCACACAAAGTTTGGAAAAGAAAGTTTGTGATTCCACCACTTAAGAGTCACATTTCTGCAAAACATGATCAGTTGTTGAGCCAATTTTCTCATTTATTTCCTGAACTTCCTTCAAGACTTGAAAAAAATGCCTAAGAACAAGAACTATGGTGCAATCTTCTCCCGATGCGAAGATACCAATATTTTTAATAGTGGGAGAGACCTGGTCTCTTGAGCAATAACTACCTCTTGATTGAACCAAGTCTCCTTTTACTTTTCATTTTCCTCTATTTGACCCTTTTCCTTGAGAACATCTACCAATTCCAAGCTTACTCTTCATTTCTCTAAATCACAGGCTTGTATTGCAAACATGACTTCTTGTTTTTCTAGCTTCAACTTTTCTATGTCCACTCATGCTTTCTGAATAGCATAAAAAAAAAAAGATCAAACATTACCCAACTCATTCTATAAATTTTCTTGATTACTTCTATATCCCACATTGGTCTGATGCTAGATGGCGAGATCAACTTTTAACCTTTCAATTTCAACATGTAGCCAAACCTACTAGCTTTGTGCTTCTCCAAGCAATCTCGATTCTTCCCCTTGTTTACTCTGAATCTGCATTATGCAGGCCAACTCAACATCCTTAGCTTTCAGCTCTATTTGCAATCTACCTATTGTTTCCCTTACATTTACCAACTCTGTCTCACACTATTTTAACTTTCTACCCAACTTTTCATAGTCTGAGTATACCACCTATTGGGTGTTCTTAGCTAAGACCACCTTGTCACCTGAACATGTTTTGTTTAAATCTTGGCCTATTGTCCAAATGTCACAATCCTCCCACCACATCTTCCCTTCAGGCTTACCCACAAATGAGGTCATGGGACTAATCAAAAGAGAATTTTGTCCCTCATTGTATCAAGCCTTGATCTTCTTAGCAGTAGGTAACTCAACATTTTTCATAAGCCACCTTTGTTTAGCATTTCGTCGGTCCATCTTTGTTGCATTGAAATGATCTTGGAGAGTTTAAGGAACATCAATATTTTGTGCTTCAATAGGGGCACCAGGAGGGAAACTAAAAAGGGTAATAGCTAGGGGGATAATTAAGATGTATGGGTATGGGGAGAGGCAAAAGGAAGCATTATCATGGAAAAGGGTGGTACAACCAGCTAGGATTAAGAAGAGGATTTGTCAGTGGAGGTAAATAGAGACATTGGTAGGTTGAAAGGTGTTTGCTCAGAAGTTGTCAGATTGGTTGTGTGGGTTAATATTGATGCTTCATCTTTTTCAAAAGGGGCCCTTGATAGGGTGAATAAAGAATCAACAATGGCTAAAATAGATGCTACTCATTTGGAGTGTGGGGTAATCTTTGGAATTTTATTCCGATCAGGGAAAGGCGCATTTAGGATTATTAAATCAAGGTTCATAGATGGAGAATTCCTTCCCAAATGAGGAAGAGAGGGGGTAATCAAAGATGTAGAAATAGGAAGAGAAGGAGGATTAAAACTTACCTGAATCATGGTGGTCAGCACATCTTGGAAATCAGACTCTACTTCTTCTTCTCCTCGAGCCGTCATTTTAGATATGTTTATCCCTTCAAGTTGCCTTCTTTTTTCCCAACCAAAGCTAACATGCTCTATTCTTCTGACCATCAATTCCTCAAAAAATGAACCCTCAACAACTACAATGGATGATGCTCTTATGGACCATTGGGGTTTCTTTCCCTTTCTCTAGGCACTAGAGGCAAACGAAACCTATGAATCCTTTTTCCTCAAATCTTTTCGACCACTAGATTTTTGAAGTTGGTGGTTTTGTCATGGAACTCGTTCCGCATCGATTTCCTGTCTGGTTTCTAGATTACTATTGTCAGAGCTAGCCTCCTTATCATAAAAATACTCAAATTCTTCATCTTGTGGAAATTATTTGACAAGAAGGTTGGGACAACCCAACTCTTGTCAGAACCTCCAAAAATATCCCATCTTCCTTTCTGACCTTCCCCTCTTTTTTAGTTGTATGTTTATGGATTTATTTATTGGGAAGTTCCTGTCATACTGGACCTTTGGCATATAGAAACACAATGATTATGGTCATTTGAATGGGATATGCTTCAAGTCAATGTATTCATGCACACATTCTTGAGTCACGTTCTTCCTTCTTTCAAAGTATTCCCACTCCTCATGCTTTACACTATAAATTCCCCTTGGATTATACTCCCACTTATCACAAATGATGACCAGGCCCAAAGTTTCCAATAGATTCTTGACTTCCTCTTCACAAAATTGTTTTGTAAGTGATACCTAACTATTAGCAATATTGAGAGGAAGCATATACAACTTTATCTTGTTTCTTCCTACACCGTAGATTTTGTCAACAATGGTCAACTAGCGGCATGCTTCTAGTGTGAAAACCTTGTCTGTTACAAACCTAGGGAGTTGAAAAGACTCGTTGGGAAAACCATGAAACCTCCTAAATGTAAAATATACACCTAGGAAGTAGTCCACTAGGTTTTAAGTGATCCTTATCCATTGTAAAACCTCAGGAGAGAAATGTCTCATAGGGAAGGGTAACAATTCTTGGAGTATGGGCCTCAAAAAGTAATCTACAAACCCATAATAATCCTCTGTTTTAGAAAGTAGATGGGTACATACAAAAACTGACTGAAGACAATTCCTTTCATCTAGCCTAGACACTAGTACATTTTTCCCAAAATATTCAAAATTTTTGATGTAAAATTAAATGAGCCAAGAAGGAAGGGTAACTGAATTTAGAATCAACCCCATAATTTTTTCGCTGGCCCAACATGTTCTTGGCTATCACCTCAGAAAAATCATAATGCCTCTGGATTTCTTCTCTCTTTAGCTCAAAAGCCAGGCCGAATTGAAAAGGAAGAACCTGGGCATCAGTGTCGAGACCAAATACCCAAGCCAACATCAAAAATACCACCTGAGTATCCCCTTTGAAAATATCATATGATAGAGGGAAAGGAACATGTCCTCTATCCAGTTGTTCTCTTGTTTCTTCTTCATAAAAGTTTGTTCTTGTAGCCTTTTCTTCCCCAAAAAGATCCATCTTTTCTTCATTGAACAACTCTGAATCCTAGGTCATAGGGATACATAGCATATCCTATATGCCTTGAGCAAAAATGGTAATTCTAACCATGCCACTTTGAATAATCCCTCTTACCTTGTCAAATTTTATGGCACATGAATCAACCAATTCAAGGCATGGATACACAGCTAGCAACATGAACTATAGAAAGCCGCAATCCCACAACCAAAGCACAAAGCTCTCGGGTGTCCCATACTTTTCCTTCCTTTAAAATACACCTTCCTTGAGGATTTTAGGGTTGACTGACAACTTTGGATCGAAAACATTCTCTTTGATATCTTGTGCTGCTTTTCTTTTCATAGGCTTATCCACGGGCACCTTCTTGTAGTGCTTGAAAGGTCATTCCTCTATAGCTACCTAGTATTGGTGAAAGACTTCTGCCCAAAAATATTGGCATAACCAGGCCGTTGGCTTGAAACTATGGCTTGTCTTCCAGAAGTTGAGGGTTTCACCATGATTGTATCAAAAGTTGTAGAGAACCTCTTAGGGATAGCAGTTAGTGACCATTTTCCCTCAAAAGAAAAATATACTTTGGAGCGTAATGAATGATTTTTCCAATACATGCACTCAAGGCTGTGCCATTACTATTGGGCTATTAAATGATGCTACTTGGGTGATGCGTGTGGATTTGTATCCCTTGGGAATTCCAAAAATATTGTGAGGATGGAATTAGTACATTACTTTTGTTGCCTCTTAATTAAAAGTAAATATTGCCTCGAGAAACATGCTTTCCATCATACTAAACATGTTGAAGTGGTGCAAAGTACCCTTGAAGAACATAACCATTAATCTACCAGAGATTTTTCTTTTAAAGTGTGCTAACCCCATCTTTTCTCATTAATGGGATGGTTGTCACTGATGATGGTGATGGAAACATGTCCATAATCGACGCGCTAGAGAATTTACTCCCAACATCCCAATTTATTTCTTGAGACATTCTATGGGATCTTCATATGATTTATTTACCGTAGTCCATTCTGCCTCAAATTTTCCCATTCCCCTCCAGCCAAAAATTGATATTGCATTGATCAAATTCGTTGGACAACCTTTTCTATATATAGTCACGCCAACTTTTGCAACATTCATTCAAACATAAAGCTCTCTAACTTAGTTGGCCTTCCATCTACTTTCTTTCCATTCTACTAGAATTCATCGCTTTACCAGAATGTCTGCTAGCTTGGGGACCCCTATTCGGCTCCTTCCACAGAGGTCAAAATATAGCATTGCAGGAGAAATTACTAGTGACTAAATCAAACAATTGATAAAGAAATGTGACCCACCTATTATTACTATATTCAAATGGGTGGTGGGTATTTACTTCATTGTTGATGAGAACGACCTTCAAAATAACTGCAACATGCTTTCTTGCTTTCTGGCCTCATTTCTAGACCTAAATATGTCCAAACCTATGATAATTGAGCTATGTCGAGAGATGTTTGACACCTCACTTATGGAAAGGCTTGGAGAAATAGTGCAAGTAGCCATCCTTGGTGTTGGTATCCCAAGTGTCATGGAGCTTCAGAGGCATGTGGACTTCAGCATAGATGTTCCCTGGCTACCCTTTCTCTCTAATTTATACACTATGGACATTACAACACATTGAAATTATTCTCATCCAGTAGCCATTTTCTTGTTTCATGAGTATGGCATGGAGTGAGTTACAGGACTAGCTTGGAGGAAACACTTCAACTTCCTAGTGCAAAGTAGTAATGAGTAGGCTTTGGGCCCATGCTTGTGTTCATCATGTTCTTCGGCCACCCTTTTGCAACCAGACAAAGAGAAGAAGAGAAAGAAAGAAAAGAAATAAGGCCCGCTAGCAAGTCTTTTCTCATTTTTGGGTGATAGCCAAAGGAACCTCCAAACTAATTTTGCACTTTACTCCTTCCTTGTTTATCTTTTTCTTTGTAAGCCATTTTTGGCTCACTTAAGAGAGTCTCATGTTTTAATTTGAGCCTTGGGCTTGCATATATATAGAACTCCCAATAAATATAATGCAAGCTACTTATTTCTTAGTGTCCCTTTTGGTTTTATTCTAAAACTTCAAAATAATTACAAAAATTTACATATGATACATAATTTTTTAAATTTTTCAAAGAACTATGCATTTTAATGGAAAATATTTAGATAAATATTGTTCATCAAAATACCTAAAGAATTTCCTTCCATATCTTCAAGTTCATATGCATTATTTTCCTTACATGCACTGATTTGGAAGGGTACCTTCCACAGTGCTTCAAATTTTGTGTTGTCCTTGTTTTGTATTATGTTCATCATATTTTAGCACTAAGCTCCCTTCCCTAAATTCTGGACTAGAGGCCTTTTTTTCAAACTATCGCTTGACTTTCTGTCAATGGTTGATCATGGATCCATGGGCCTTTTCTCTATCTTCTTCCAATATGAGGAGTTTTTCTAGTCGTACTTCCATTCTGCCAATTTCTTCAACTTCTAAGGCCTTCAATAGCTATAGAGCAGGGATTTCTATAGAAATGGGCATTACTACCTCTTTTCCATATACCAACTCATAGGGAAAAAATTTTAGAATCTTCTTGGGGATAATTCAGTCTACCCACAAAGCCGCTCGTAGATGCTTGCATCGGTCTCTTTGTTGTTCTAACCTAATGTGTTTAATTAACCTAATTAGGTTTTTAATGGTGGAGTCTACTAACATGTTACCTTGTGGATAGTAATTTGATAAAGTTTTAAGAAAAATTCCATGCCAAATAATAAAATCTAACATTCCTGACCTGACAAAAGCTCGGGTATTTTCGGATATCATGGTTTTGGACAGCCTAAATTTGGTCACCAGTTCTTCAAGGAAATTAACAATTTTTCCTTGTGTTGCATTCTTTAGGGCTACATCCTCTGCCCACCTTGTAAAGTAATCAGTCATTCTGAGAATCCACTTATGTCTAGCACTAGAATTAGCATTTATCATAGTAATAAAATCTAGACCCCACTAGGCAAAGGGTTCCTCGGTTACAATTGGGCTCAGGGGTTGAGCAACATTCTTCCTTTTGCCAACAAAAAATTGGCATTGAGTACACCTCTGTAATAGGTGATGCACTTCTATGAACATAGAGGGCCAATCATATCCTACTCTCATTCTTTTCAAAGTGGTGGTCTTGGAAAAAAAATGCCCACTCTCAGGACTATGGCGAGATTCGTTAAGAACCCTCTCTACCTATAGGGTGTCAAGGCACTAGAGTAGCACACCATCATAATTCCTTTAAAAAAGTACATCTTTGATTAATACATACCTTGTGCCTTGCAATCGATAGTACCTCTTTTTATTAGATGACATACTGGTTAGGTAATATCCCTTTTGCATGTGTCATGTTTGATCACCAACCCAAAATTTGTCAAACTCAAATTGATTTGAGTACACTCGATCAGTCTCCCTTATGGCCATGGGATTTGTTTCTTGTGCGATATATTCATAGAGACCTCTTCCTTGGACTAGCTTGGTTGGTCGGATATCTACATCATACTATAGGATCTTAGTGATCTAATTTTCTCTTTCTTCAGTGATCTCACCATTAGTGATATACTCCCACACACTAGGATGTGTTACCAGGATAGTGATTTTATTCATCGACACCAAGTGTCAAAATTTCTTCAAAATTTTAACTATGGAAAAAGCTTGTTTCTCCAAAAAGTTGTACCTCATCTCATACCCTTTCAAAGTTATAGAATAGAATGCAACAAGATGTTCTTCATTTTGATCACCCTTTTGAGTAAGTATCAAAGCTATGCTATCCTGACCACTATACACATAGAGTAAGAAATCCTCAGAAAAATTTGGATTAGCTAAGACCGGAGCAGTACTAATTTATATCTTTATTTTCTCAAAGGCCTCTTTCCACTTTGAGGTCCACTTGAATTGTAGATTCTTTTTAAGCATTAGTGCAATAGATATTACAATACCAATGAAGTTAGAAATGAACCTGTTGATGAAACTGATTTTCCCCAAGAATGATTGGAGTCCCTTTTGGCTCACTGGCAAAGGTAATTCCATTGTGGACCTAACCCTTTCATGATCTATTGCTATCCCCTCTTTTGAAGGTAGCTATCTGAGTATCGTAATCAAAAACCTACTAATTCTCATCATTGTCTGGAATTGAGGGTTGTACAATGACGTAAACTACATTTTTCTTAGTCAAGTCAAAAACTGGTTCAAATTGTGAGCTAACCAATGCCATTTAGTTAGCTATGTTGTTCTGTGATCAAGGAATAACTTGTATGTTAAAGGATTTGAAACTCTCAATCAGGTCCCAGACTCGGTGTTTGTTTCACCTCATTCGAGTATTCTTTGCTACTGCTTGACCACAAACCTGGCTCACCACCATCTCTAAATCTTTGAAAACTTGTATTCTCTTTATACCCATTATTTTTGGAAGGTTTAGTCCATGAATTAAGGCCTCAAATTCAACGTCATTGTTCGAACACGAGAATATTAAATGGTAAGCTATGATTGTCTTAGATCCCATTGGAGAGAGCAAACAGACACTCGCATAGGTGTCAACCTTACACTTGGCACCATAAAAAAAAAGAGTCCATAGTCAATTATCTGATGAGTCATCATATTTCTCCTGGTCTTTTACTAGTTTTGGGAAAATTTGTTTGTCATCAAAAATTACATAAGTGTCAAGCTCGATTGCATGGAAGTTTCCAAATGGATCAGAATCAATGAATTGGTTAAGGAACACTTCTTCAGGATTTCACTCACTTATATCCTCTTCATTCTCTAGCATTTCAACATAACATTTCTCCTGATGAGATATAGTTGTATGTGTGGCTTTAAAGCATAGGAATGCATTGTCTATAATATGTTTGAGATACAACAACTCTTAAAGAATCTTCATCTTCACTCCTTTCTTAGTCCTTGAAATCAAGTGGGACCAATCAAGTGCTAGATATCTGCCAAGTTTGGTGGTGAAATCCCTTGATAGACACATCCCAAAAACAAGCGGGATATCTATTACTACCACTTCTTGAGTGTCTTTTTGGCTTAGGCAAGAGAAAAGATTTAGAGATAGGCCTTTTATCTGACCAATGGTCGAGACCCTTTTCCTATCTAATTGCATGATTCCCCTTTCAAGGGGTTTATACTTAATTTTTAAAGCATCTGCCACTTGCTTTGGCATGACAATCGTGCTTGCCCCCAAATCAATCACATTATTGGTCGCGCCCACAAAAGGATATGAAAATCACAGTAAAACCTTTCCTGGGAATTGGACATTCCAACAAGTGACTAATATCTCTCTATGGACGTTCATTTACTTGTCAAAACAGGGGACGTATACTTTAAATGGCGCAGCACAATATATGCACTAAGAACTGGTTTCGGTCAAATCTTAGCAGAAATAAATACTGGAAAGTAATTCTATCTACGCTACAGGAAGGTAATGCAAATTTCTTTAACTCAACTATGATTTGATTAAAACAAAAACCGTAATAGCTACGACTGAAACACAAACTATGAACTGGCCTTATGCTGCAGGAACAGGCATAAGGATGGATTCCCTATGCTGTAGGAGCAATACAAGACTAAGTACGTATGAAAACTTCAAAGATGAAAACTAACTGAAGATCAACAGAAAAGAACAGCTAACTAACTAGCTATAGATACTTACTAAGTTGGCCCCCTTAGCAAGCATCTATTGATTACGCAGGTGCTGAAATCAAAACTTCATCAAACTTTATTCATGAAAACAGAATGGTATACATTGCTTTGTTGATATAGAAACTAACAACAAACTCTGTCTCTTGTCAAATAGATTCTGCTTTTCATTATCATACTGACTCTTACATGATATCTGCTATATCTCTCTATCACTATGCTTCTATCTTACTCTAACTATCATCTCCTTTCTCCCTCACGCAAGAGGAGAACTTTATTAAAAATTAGGAGAGTAACTAACTAACTAACCCTATCAAAGAAAGACGCGGAATTAAAGTGTATCCTAGAATCAAGGAACAAACTTCATAAATGAATTTATCAGTTCAACCTGATCGAGAGAGAATCTAGCACTCCACTCTTTCCAGATTGACTGTCATTAAAAATATTTCCCAACGGTTTCGGTCAGAGAGTCTTCGCCAGAGCTTCCTTGAAGTCGTGTAGGAAATAAACTTTACTGCAAGGCCGAGATTGGCTGCGCTTGACTCGATCATTCTTCAACAAACTGCGAAACAAAAGGTAACAAATGCGAAAGAAAAGGTGTATGGCACATACACAATATCCATTCATTAATCACACATTTAAATCTATTTCATCATTCAAAAACTGTATGCGATATACCAGTCATTTGGGGAGTCGATGGGGCAATAAATGTAGTCAAGTCAACACAATAAGTTGTAGGAATATGCAAATGTTTTGCTACAGGATATCCCCATAAAAGGTTTCAAAAGAGTTTAAACAACCATGAATAACAAAAGTAAAGATATTAAAAGTCCATCATAATATCCAAACTATGAGCACATTTTGGGCTCATCAATTATTATGCAACAATTTGTATCCTACTATAAGCATTAAAAAGAAAGGCATGGGATTTTTTCTATTTACCTCCTTTTCCTTAACTGTGCTCTCATCATTTGTATAATTTTTTGCTTTTAGAGTCTGAGGGGGGAGAATAGATCTATCATTTCCACTCTAATTGTTCAATTGAGCCATACCCACCTACAAGCTTTTCCCTTCCACCTTTAATGCTTCCTAAATCAAGGTTCTGCTTAGGAATTGATATAACATCCCATAATTATACATTGGTAGGTGCCTTCTTCAATTGTTCCACTATGTTAAGCATCCCAAATGCTTGGGCCTTTGGATTAAATGATGGTATCTCTTTTATTTTGGAAAAAGATGTTCTATCATGATTGGGACTAGTGCTTTATTCACCTCCTTTTCTACTAATGGTATATTTTACTACTGCAAACAAGGTTGGACAATGGGTGGCGAAGCTTGCCTTTCTGGGGGGAACAATTGTCATGGCTGCAAACATGGTGGAGTTTGTTTCACATATTCCCCTATGAGCCTTCTTTTAGATCTCATGTTGTAATCAGATTACACCTGTGGAGTGCCAGTCATTTGAGCTTCATTTACATATACTACATCTTCTTCCTCCAACGATGAGAAAAATGCTTGATCAAGCACTACATTTGCTTCTTGTCCTAAGGGAATCCCCTATAATTGTGCTTGGAAATGAGCATTCTCCATTTTGGATGATCAGCATTCATTCGTATTTGGGGGTGGGCCCTTTCTTTTTTTTCTGCCATCCACATTCGTGTATTTTTCTTCAAGCAATTTTGCAGGAAATGATTGTCACAGTAGGCAAGGCACCATGCATTATCCTCTTTTGCAAAATTATTCTAGCCTGGAATCAATTGTTTTCTTTGACTTCCTTTCATCGTTTGAAGTGGCATGATGAATAGAACTATCTGGTTTGTGGATTTCGTCTATTGGCTTCCTTGAGGAAAATCTTGGTATGAGTTTTGTTGATAAGGGAGCTTTCCTTTGTCGTAGGTCTAAGTTTTCACTTTTTTTGGTGTCACCTGTTACTATTTGAGAATTCCCAATTCATTAACAAGAGTTCACATGAGATTCTTCATGTTGTTAATGTCAGTCATTATTAAACTTGACCTCGACACATTGCTTTGTGTGGAAGGATACACATACATAGACTGGGGCATATCTAAAGCGCTGCTTTGCATAGTGGGCATATTTGAACAAGCTCCTTCCAAGGGCGAGATTTTCCTAGCATCAATCAGACTATTTTCTACTCACACTACCAACTCATATGCATCGGGTAAGATATCTCTACCCATGGAAGTTATCATAACTGTGATTTCTGGATTGATAGCCTTCAAATAAAATATGAACACCATCACAGCTAGGGGTTGAGTAGTCAAGGGAATCATTTGCTAGGTTTTGTCAAACCTGGTGTTGAAGTCGCTCATGGCTTCTCTGTGAGCCCCTTCAATGGTAATTAACTGATGTAATAGTGAGGGGAAATCCCCTTTCTCCAAAAAACATTAGAACAAGCATCCTCCAAGCTAGGCCCATGAGATAATAGAACCCGAGACCAAAGATCGATACCAATCTTGGGCCTTACCTTTAAAAGATCTGGCTAATAGCCTTAGGGCAACATTTTTTTCTGCTATGTTATGCACTTTACATACCTCCACTATATCTTGAAGGTTTTTGGAAGGGGTTTTAAATTCTTCTCTAGAAAACATTGGAATAGCCTTGAGGGAATTAGCAGGTATGCAAGGCCATACATCTGGGGGTGTGGGTGATTGTAGTGGACTACAATTGTCCCATGTTATGAAATTTGTAGGAGCAAGAGGAGGTACTTGAGCCATGAGGAAAATATTCCTATGAATCAGGTATACATGCAATCTTATCTAAAAATTTAAGCCTTCAGGTGGAATAGATAAGGCTTTAGATAATGGGATCTGACTTCTTGCTCTATTACTCCTTACAGGTGATACAAAACTTGTAGTTCTTCCCCTTCTAGGATTTGAGGTAGGTAACTAAGAGTATTGGAAATGACCTCTTGAGGATGCTCTCATTTGGATGTTAGCCATGAAATTTTTATTTTCCTTCCTCAGCCTGATATAAGAAATATTTTTTGACTTCTAATTAGGCATTTGGAAAAAAATTGGTCCCATCGGGCATGCCAAAAAAGGAACTGTTGATCATCAAAGCTTGTGCCTCTCTAATATTCTTATGGGAAATTCAGTGAGTGGGGGACAAATTGTGTCTTACTAAATACCTCTAGGTTTTTTATGGAAAGTCGGCTCTTCTTTTGGGGTTTTGAGATAAGGGAGAAAGAAATTGTAAATATAAAACATAAAAGGTGATATGCCAAAGCTTTTACAACATTTCAAACTCAAATTATTCCTATGATTGATTTATAGGACACATAACACCACAACCCCTCATTGTTGGAAAGAGAATGAACAACAAAGGCTAACTTCAAGCATAGTGCAAACTTTCAAATATTTCAACAAGCAGTGTTCATTGAGGTCTAATCAAACATAAAAATTTCTTAGAGTAAAAGAATAATATTTCAAAAATTATAAGAACTCTATCTCCTAATATAGCATAGCACAGAAGAATAACAACTTTAAAGATAACAAAAAAGTCTAATGACATAGTTTGATTTCTCCCAAAATTGCTATTCCATAGCACAAGCATAAAGCATGGAAATCCAATATTAAACTACTATAATATAGATTGCAAGACATAGTGTTTCATTCAAAAATGATAGTATAAAGGAAGAAAAGCTTGAAAAAATCCATGCATGCAATGTCTTAATAAATTCCCCTCAATAGTTTGTACTTTAATTAAAACTGAATTTTGAAACAAAGGTCGGATGCCAATCCAACAATAGTTTAAAACTTAATAGATATAATTTTCCAGAATAAAGTAGTTTTATAACTTGCTTTTGAAAGATAGTTCTTAAAATATAAGAAAAACTAAAAAGAAAATGCTTACCCTTTTTAAAGAAAATATTTCCTCCTAGAAAAATCCTTTTCAAAAATATCATTTTATTTTTTGGTATCATTGCCTTCTTTTTATCATTGTCAAAGAAAGAACTCCGCCTTAGCCTACAAGTAAATGTTGCATGATGTTGATATCTAATAGCTTGTGATCTAATTTATAAGCCCTCAGTTAGGCTGCAAAAGATATTTGCATTAACTTTTCAGCTAATGCATTAATGTCTTTTAGATATTTTAAAGAGAGAGAGCAATACCTGATCCAATCTTAAAAATGATATTTTAGTAATTACTTCTTCTTACTAATCACATCACTTTGAAGCACTGACTGGAAGATTTTTCCCTGAGAAACAAGCAAAGAGAAACCAACAAGTCCCATCAATCTTTTAAAGATATTTCTTTGAAAGATATAGTCCTCCTTTCATAGAGAGGTGACATGTCACTCAGTCGAAAAGTTATGCTTTCCAAAGAATGTTTTTGCAGTGAATCTCAGTTGTCCTGACACATGTCTTGGGCACTCCTCCAAAAAGAAAAATGATAAAGGAAAATTGTGTAGCCACCCCATGGTGCATTGCCTATCTTCCTTACCAAACCTTACCTTAACCTGAACACTTCTGCAAAATATAAAAGTGAAGCCGAAAACTAGAAGACTAGGGAAAGAAAAAAACCTCTTCACAATTTCAACACTTTTATCTTATAATATTTTTTTTTCAACTAAGACCATAAATTCCCTAAACTTGGTGAAAACTTCAAATTTTGAATGCATAAAATAAATCCAAGTTTATCTTGATACATCATCAATGAAAGAGACATAATACTGAGATTTACCCAAAGAGTCAATATCCACTGGTCCACATACATTTGAATGAATAATCTCTAATATTCTCTCTTCCTTATCAGTTCCATTAGAAAATGATGATCTATTTTGTTTTCCAAGCACATAATATTCATAAATCTCATTTTACCAAAAAAAATAGAAATACCATCAACCAACCTTTTTTTAGAATAATCTTAAGTCCTTTTTCACTTAAATGTGACCCAATATATGGTGCAACAACATACACACATTTTCATGGTTAGTTACATTGGAAGAGTTACTTAAAGTATAGGTGTTTTGCATAAAAAAATTCCCTATCTAACATCCTTTTGCTATCACCAAACTCCCTCTCACAAACCTACAACCAAACTTATCAAATGTCACATGCATTCCAAAATCATTCAACTTCATATTGGAAGTAAATTTCTTGCAAGTTCTAGAATATGCAAAAAATTATCAAAAGTTTGAATCCTCCTAGATCACAAAAACATAATATTACCTATCCCTCACAAACAATCCTCTTTGTGATGTTGTTACCAAGGAAAATATATCCCCCATCATATTCTTTTTAATTATAAAACAACTCCTTGTGAGGATTCGTATGGTAGGAGAAACCTTAATCAATAAGCCAAGCATCAACATTAATAGTGTTATTTGAAATTAAAAAAAGCATCATAATCATCATCAAAGGAATTTTCCATGGAGAAATCAATTTTATTTTTCTTATTTCTACATTCCTTCTTCACATGCCCTCTTTTACCACAATTCCAACACTTTACTATGCTCTTTCCAAGTGTTTTAGAACATCCATTGGACTTATCCCTCTTATTATACCCTTTAGGACCTTTCTCTTTGTACCTAGCTTACACATGCAAGGCATCTTGGGAGCTAAAATTCATGGAATTTCTCCTCGTCTCCTCTAAAAGAAGTATAGACATTATGGTTTCAATATTAGGTTATGCATTATCCCTACTTATGGATGTTGGCCCCCTTTAATGGTTCAATAACTAATCCCTTAAAGCTAAAAATTACATATTAGATATCTTCACTAAGTAGTTATCTTGCTCATCATGAAGGTTCATTTCATTATCAACCTTGGGACATGAACTTGAAATGGGTCAACACTATCTATGCACTAGGACTCAATTGTACATAGTCATCCTTATCCTATAACTAGAGAGGAAATAGTACTAAAAGTGAAATGCTTGAAAGGAATTAGCATAAGTACTGGGCATAAATCAACAACTAAACCAAAATAAAATGAATGAAAAAATAAAAAGTCTCAGTAAACAGACAGGAAGTTACTTTGTCTGCCTTAGCTATAGGAACAAACACATAATGAAGTTCCAATGGCTGCAGGAACAAATAGCTGCTAAGACCATAACTAATTATTGAATAGAAAAGTAACTACTAAACTGAATGGATGGAATTCTCACCAAGTGGGGCCCCTTGAATGAGTCTTCCCAAAACCAACTCAAATTCAACAAATTAAAGTATCATTTTATTCATTGAAAACATTGTTACATCATAATAGCAAAATGATTGTATTCATTGAAACTAAAAATGAAAGTACAATATCAAAACATCCAACTCCATGGAGAGGAACATTTCATTATTATTTGTAGAAGGAAAGCTTCTAAATAACTCTAACTACCTAGGCAGTCGAATCCAATAGACTAAGAGGATTCCATTTATTGAAAGCATTAAAGAGAGGAAGGAGGTTATGCATGCACAAGATATAGTCAAACCAGTCCTGCCTCAATGTTTTCCAACTAGGTTTGAAGTTTTCCTAGGTTGTCTTTATACCTGGAATCATAAAGAAGTGCCTAGTCACATCACTAGAACTTCTTTTCTTTGATTTTTTATCATTCCCTCTAATTCTTTGGTTATTCACCATCTCAGCATGGTGGAGAGTTGATTTCCTCATCTCATCTAAGTAATTTATTTGCATAACCCTATCCTTTTGTTCCTCAAATATATCTATTCCAAGGCAAAGTGTTGTTCAAATATTTTTGTGTTTAAACTCTATAGGCATCATTGCTATTTTTCCATATAATAGTTCAAATGGATTAAAACCAATGTTGGTATTCCAAGTGGTTCTATAGGCCCACACATCTTCTGGCAACCTATTTTTCCAATATTTTCTATGGATTGCTACTATTTTGATCAGAATAGATTCTATTTCCCTTTTTGTAACCTCAGACTAGACATTGGCTTGAGGGTGATAGGGTGTATATTTTTTATGCCTAACATTATACCCATTCACCAATGTTGTGACAAGAGTGGATGTGAACTAAGCCCCTTGATCTATGACTATTTCTCTAGGAACTCCATAGTGTGTGAAGATTTATTCATAGAAGAATTCTACAACTTTATTGTCCCTAGCATGTTTCATGGATTTGACCTCAACCAATTTAGTCACATAATCAATACAAACCAAGATGTAAGATTTTCCATTTGATGGTGGATCAATTGGGCCTACAAAATCAAGTCTCCATATATCAAAAGGTGTGATAAATACTTGAGGGTATAGAGGCATCTCATCTAATTTAGTTGGTCAACCCATCCTTTGACACCTATCACATTTTCCACTATATTTTCCTGCATCCTTTTGAAGTGTAGGCCAATGATACCCTATATTGAGAATCTTCATGGATGTTCTCTTAGCTACAAAGTGTCCCCCACAGGGTTCATTATGGCATGCATGTATTATATCATAAGTTTCATCCTCTCTTATACATCTTCTCATCACATGATCTGGTCCAGTATAGAATAAAAAACCTACCATCCATGAGAATGGAAAATTTTCCTCAATAAGAACCCTTCACTCTTTTAGAGAAAATTGAGGAGAAACTCTTCCTATGACCAAATAATTGGCTATATCTACATACCAAGGTGTGTGCACACTAATGGAGAAAAAATGTTCATCAAGAAAGGAGTCATCAATGACTTGAGTGTAATATAATGTAGCCAATCCAGAGAGAAAATGTACCACAATATTTTCCTTACCTAGCCTGTCTATAATGGTGAAATCAAATTCTAGACTTTCCTTCCTATAAAAGGAGCATCAAAAAGTAGGGCATATGGATAGGTAACTTTGATAGGCTCAAGAGTTTGTTCTGATTCTAGCATGCTTGGTGGGACTGAGCTTAAATGAGTTTTCACTTTAGAAGGGTGTATGAGCCATCAACTTGTAACTAGATCCCAAACCACAAGAGACCTTAATTTACTAGTATTGCCACTAGGAATAATGTAGGCCACAAGTCAGTATTGGTAACACCCACAAAACATCTACAAGAAGTGGCAAACATGTGTCTGGTGCATGGGATCACCATGTAAAATGTAGTGTTAAGGCTCCTCGTCGCATCTTTTAGATGCAAAGCATTGGATTGGTACCGAACATTACTAGCTGGCACTATCTATACCTAGGATGACCTCTAAGATCCATTCTATGAGAGGTTTTAAAATGACGGAGGTCACTCCTCATTGTACCATCTATCATAAAACAAGCTCCCAAAGAGGTCATGACGGAATTCAATGCTCGATTCCACACGAACTGGAAGATAATCCCTATTGATATGCATCCCGACTCTTGAGTTGGCATTCATATGTTATCTGAAGTCCATCAACCCTGACATTTCTATGATGATCATGTCTTTGGGAGGAGCTACTCTACCAGATGCTTACAGTGTTTCCATTCAAGCCAAAAATCATTTGATAGATTGCATAAAGTTTCCCCATCAGCCTATCATGTCGATATTTCCTAAAATATCAATGCTTGCACAAGAATTCATGTTGACAAGTGTGCCTACACCTCCCCAGTCATTGTACACATACACGAAAATGCCACAAAATATTTCCTCTACATCCAATTCTTCCAAGGATGATCTTAAAGAAATGTTGCAAACTATAGAAAATGACATAACCATCCTCAACTAAAATGAATCAATGCCTCTAAAGCTTTCCTATCAAAATTATCAAGGCAGACAATTTTCATATCAAAAGAATCAGTACCAAGATGGTTCCCACACTAATCCACTAGCTCCGACAGCCAACCAAATAGTGTTAGTACCTACTCCACTGACAAGGGCTTCACCGAGCTTGAATAAGGAATTGGCTGCGAGATAGAATAACCTCATTGATGATATCAATCCATGGTGCTTCCCTTGAAATGATACACATATGCCTTAGAATTTTCCACATGGCAATTTACAACAAAAGGTAGTAGAGCAGCACAACCAAGGTGTGACATCAGACCACAAATCATATGTATATGGCTCACCTCAAATGGAGAGTGCAATTCTTACTATGCAAATGCAAGGAATGTCCTTAGAATAAAAGTCTGACATCACTCTAGATCACGTGCTCTTCTCATGGATGGAAGAAGAAGAAATGGTGTTTGTTAATGATACATTCATATGCAAAATGCTGCCAATATAATCTGACTATAAAACTTGCTCAAAGAGGAGATTTATAGGTGAATCAGTCACCTCATAGCTATGTAGCCCTCAACCTAAAAGTGCTTACAATCAAATACCTAGCACTTCCACTACGACACTACAATATCAGTCACGGAAGGAAATTATCATAACGAGAGAAAAGAATCAGAAACCTCCAAGTTTGCCACCTTTTAATGTAGTGGAACAATTGAAAAAATCATCTACTAATGTGTCTCTATGGGAAATTCTAGCTATCCTAGAGTAGAGGACACTATTACAGAAGGTTCTTCAAGCAGAGGTCCATGCAACGCCAACAGAGCAATTAGCCAATGCAAAGACCGTTAATCAACTATCTCCTGCTAAATTCCTTATGAATAACACAATAGAAGCCCTTGCTAAACTCAGAGGTAAGTCAAAGCCTCAACCCTTCTTAACTCTCATTATAGGGAAAATGTTATTGCACAATGCTATGATTGATTCTAGTGCTAGCACCATGATTATGCCTAAGAAAATAGCTAAAGCTTTAGGACTCAACTATGAACCTATGAAAAAGGGAGTAATGCAGCTTGATGAAAATAGAGTTGAGACCGTAGGTGTGATCAAGGCACTTCCTTTAACACTATTTGCTTTCCCTAGTATCACTGTGTTGAGGGACACTATGATCATAGATGTTCCTCCCATGTTTGGCCTCTATCTCTCCTAAGAATATACTTCAAGTGTGGGTGGATACCTATCCCTAGATTGGTCACATTTCATTCTTAGAACCAAGCATGGCACTAAAATGAAGATAGAATCAGAAGCATTACATTTTGAACATGTAGTGGATGAAGCGATGATCAATTTTTAAGTCGCACATACCTCTATCACCAAGCACGAAATGTATTGCATTGAATTACTAGAGGAAGAAAAGGTGACTGGAGACTGGAACGATCAAGAGGATGCTCTATTAAGTGAGCACATGGAAAACAACCCTTTCAACAATTACCATGCCATAGGATTGGGCACCTATGTAATCTATGATGAAGACCAAGTGATCCCAAAGGTTTCCAAAGAGTTTGAAGGTGGCCAAGCACCTGAGTTATAGATGTTGTACTTTGATGGAGGAAGATGCAAAGTAGGCACTAAAGCGGGGATATATTTGATATCCCCACAAAATGAAAAAATACTAAGGTCTTTCTACTTCTAGTTCATTTGTTCAAACAATAAAGCCAAATATGAAGGATTAGTTTAGGGTTTAAGCCTTGCAAAGTGAATAGGAATTAAGCAATTAATGGTGTTCAGAGATTCTGAACTGGTGTTCAACCAAGTCCGGGGAATTTTCGCAGCAAGAAATGTTCGCATGAGATCCTATCAGCATCGAGTTTGGGACCTAGTTGAGGGTTTTGAAGCTTTCAACATTCAGACTATTTCCTGAGACCAAAATCAAGACGCAAATTGTATGGCAACAATTAGATCCTAGTTCAATCATACCTCCGACTTGATACATAACAAACACTCTATACGAGTAATAGTCTGACCAGTAGTTCCCAATAATGATCAAAGTTGGTAGGCGTTTGAAAGTGATGAACGCATTGCTTCATTCATTTAGCAGTCAGGGGAGTTCATCAATCAGATCCAACCAAAGATCATAGAGGCTTGTGAAGGACAAATCATGCAACTCAAATCTAGCAAGCTTTCAAAAGCATTGATTACTCTCAAAAACCTTTTTGATTGTGATGATGCAAGAAATGATAGATGGAAGTTTGTGGCAGAAAAAAGCGACTATATAGACCTTCAGGTCTCAGATGGCAAAAACCTTTGAGTCGGGAAAGATGTCCCACACCATGATAAAGAAAATCTCATCAATTTTTGTGAGAAAGATGGAGTAGTGGCCTAGTCCTATGATGACTTGAAGGGATACGATCCTAACATCATCCAGCATACGATCGAGTTGAAAAAAGGTGCAAAACCAATCCAATAGAAGCAGAGGCCAGTAAACCACAAAATTGAAGCACTAATGGCACAAGAGCTAACAAAGCTAATCGAGTCATGAATTGTCTTCTCAATCAAGCATAGCACATGGGTATCCAATCTAGTCCCAATCTGAAAGAAGAATGGAGATATCTACTTGTGTTTGGACTTCCAAGACTTGAATAGAACATCCCTGAAGGATCATTATCTGTTGCCTTCTATGGAGAAAATTTTGAAAATAGTGGTAGGGTTGGAAATTTTTTCTTTGCTTGATGGCTTCTCCAGTTATATTCAGATCCAAGTTAAAGAAGAGGATCAATAGTAAGACCATGTTCACAAGGTGGGGAATATTCACATATGCTTAAATTACTTTTGGTTTATCTAATGAAAGGGAAACATTCTAGCAATCAATGGACATCACTTTCAGTGAGATAATAAATAAGACTATCTGAATTTATTTAGATGATATTACTATGATTTCTAAGTCTAAGGATGATCATTTTGATCACTTAGAAATGGTTTTTCAGAAATTCCAAGATTTTGAGGTTTTATTAAATCTAAAAACATGTGTATTTGGAGTGCCACAAGGAAAGCTATTAGGACACGTGGTGTCCAAAGAGGGAGTTTCAATCAATCCCAATTGAGTGAAATCCATCAAGGAACTTCCCCTGCTGATTAAGGAGAAAGGTGTTTAGTCCTTCCTAGGCAAGGTAAATTTTGTTAGCAAGTTTATTTCAAACTTTATAGGAATAATTAAGCTAATCAAGCTAATTCTTAAAAAGGTTCAAGCATTCAAGTGGAGAAAGGAAGCTCGAGAAGCCTTTGAAAAAGTTAAGGATGCTACTTCCACAACCCCGATACTAGTTAATCCAAACCTATCTAAGGACTTTAAAATGTATACATTCAATAGCAAGTCCAATATTGCTACTATCTTAACTCAAAAGGATAATGAAGGAAAAGGGGAACATCTGGTGGCATTTTACTCCTGGACACTGAAGGAATATGAGATAAATTATAATTTCATTGAAAGGAAAGCCTTTGCAATAGTGAAGGGACTGAAGAAATTTGACCATCTAATTTCCTGCAACAAAGTGATGGTCTACATGTCACGCACTCCAATGTGCGCGAATATATCATGGAAAGAGAAATCATAGAAAAAAAACTAATTAGATGACCAAGATCCTTGAATATGACATTAAGGTCAAACCCACTAAAACCATCCATGGAAGAGGACTGTGTTAATAACCACTAATTTACACTAATCGAAGGGGTCCTTTTCAAAAAAAATCAATAGTATCCTCCTATGATGCCTTACCACAGAGCAAGCAAAGAGAATCCTTGACACTTTCCACAGTAGCGCTATGGGTGAACGCTTCTCTACTAAGACCACCACCATCAAAATCATGTGCACATGTTACTATTGACCCACACTTTTCAATGACTCACTCTTTTGTGAAGTCCTGTAAGGAATGCTAGTTGTTCACAAGAAGAAGGAAGAATTATGCAATTCCTCTCAAGCTTATAGTGGAAAATGAACAGTTTGCACAATGGGGCTTGGACTTTATTGAGATGATTAATTTGCTTCCAGTGTTGGGCACAAGTGGATTATGACAACTACAAATTACTTCACAAGATGGATAGAGGTCATTCCACTTAAAAATGCAATAGAGGTAGAGATAGTGGATTTCCTCAAAGAGCTGGTAACAAGGTTTGGTCCTCTGAAGACTATTATTTTTGATAATGCCAGAGATTTCCTAGGTACAAAGGTATGTCACTTTGCATTAAAAAATGGCATATTCCTCAAGACATCATCAACTTATTACCTATAGAGGAACGGCCTAATGGAGTCAACAAACAAGAAACTAGTCTGACTCCTTAAAAGAATTAGTTCAAAGCACTAGAGAGAATGGCACAAAAGCCTCTAAGCAATGCTTTGAGCAAACTATATAAATCCTAAGAAAGCCCTTAAGACTTCACCTTATCAGTTGGCATATGGGAAATAGTCACTATTGCCTATATTTATGGAGATTCTAGCACTTCAACTGTTGAAATCTCTCGAGATAGAACAAAATGGCGCCATGGAGGTTCAAATTTTTGAATTGATAGAATTACAAGAGAAAAGGGAGAATTCCCTAATAGCCATGACAAACCTCCAACAATTGGTCAAGCGATGGTTTGACAAGAGGGCTGCTAAGCCAGGTTAGCATGGAAAATTTGACAACCTAAGGGAAGGTTCATTTAAAATCATTCAGTGCCGAGAGCATAACACTTTTGAGTTAGAAAATATGGAACAAGAAGCCTTGTGAATTCCGGTCAATGAGATTCATCTTAGGATGTTCCATTAAGTGGAAAATTTTATTATTGTACATATGTGAATAGTATTTTTATTTTTCTTTCCCTTTGTGTTGGTTTGTCTTTTTAGAAATTAATTTGTGTTTCAGAAGAAAACAACCCATCATTGAAGAGAGTAGAGTAATAAAATTGCTTTACCAAAATAATTAGGAAAATACACCCATATGCAAAGGAAATAAGCAAATATTCTAATGAAAAAGAACCCATACAACAGATATGCAAGAAGAAGAGAGCCATGGATTTTATAAAGATATATGTCATTATATATATATTCTTTCATTTTTACATGGCATAAAATGGCCAAGAGAGTTGTAATAAAAAAGTATATGGTTATATGTGCTATTATTTTCATATATGCTATATCTATGCCCTTTCTCAGGCTTATATACAAAAAATGGAAAGGGGTGGTGTATTTTTAACAACAAAAGAAAAAACAATCAGACAAGGAAGCATTTCATCCAATAGCATGAGCAGTAGCAATTGACGCATTAACAATAGGTTCAAAGACGTCTTCATCAGTAGGTACATTAGTAGCAGAAGTAAAATCTCTTGGAGCAACCACCATTGGAGGAGGGAACACTAGGTTCCTAAAGTAAATGTACCAATCAATGTTGTAGAATGACACTACATTGTAGTTACAGAATAGAAACTGCAAAGCCTAGGTAACACTAAGATTACAGAAACCAAAAAAGGGTTACTGAGGAATGGGATAATATTCATGACACACGTCTTGCAAAAAAACCCTAAGTCTTTAAGAGAAGCAACCTGTTCAAGGATGAGGGTATCTCAGGGAACCATATTGACAACAAATAAGGTATGGTATAGTGGGATTCTACAATACATGGTTTTGTTGGTACATTATTGCCCAGAAAAAGGTGATGCCACCATTTGACATTATAACCCGAGCACCCATTGCATCGAGGGCCGAACCTTAAGTGTTCACATCAACCCACAAGCCATTTGGCACATGCTATGTATCCTGAAACCAAGTACCAGAAAGGAGAAAATTGAGTTCTTATTTCCTACTAAGGGAGAAAATATGTGGAAGACGATGAAAAAGAGCTCAGAGTTCCTAATGGTAGAAATTGATAAGAGGGGAATTCCAGGCACTAAAATACCAAGTATCTTATTGTTGCACAGCTCATTTCTCAAAGACATGCAAGATGCATTGTCAATGCTAGTGTTTGTATGTAGCTGAGATTCCGATGAGATGGTGGAAGCATTTCAACTAGGGTCAGCTTTCCAATTCCGCAAAGAACATGATATCTTTTGGTATGATTTTTTTGAATTCCTCATGGTGGAAATGAAATGGAAAATAGAAAATTACTTAAGGTGGAAGGGAAGTTTAGATTACTCTCCTTCCTAGTTCATATGCTTCTGCATCAAAACCCTGACTTCTTTGGTAGATATTTTGATTTGTCTATTTTTGATGAATAGTAGAGGAGGAAGCTAGTATCCACATGGACACCCTTCATTTCCATGACATGATTACTATGCATTTTCAGATTATTTTATAACTCCAATCTTGTAAGATTTACAAGGTCGAGGTGACGTGATCCAACTCAACTTAGATTAGACCGGATATATGCAAAGTTTCACTCCCACTTGTGACTGATTCTTCGGAGTGGACTTCACAATTCTCTAGATGTGCAGCTTCATTGGCCAACCTTTCCTACTCCTGTCCTACATCAAAAATAGGGTGCTTGCACTTGAAATGTATCGGTAGGTGTGTATAATTGATTATACCTTTTGCAGTAACCCAAGCATCAAGAGGAAAGGATTCTTCACTTGTCAAAAGAATTTCAAAACTGTGACTCTATTAAAGAAGCAATCGGATCGGCTATTACAGGATAAACTGGCTCATTTAGGATTGGTTTTGGTATGTGATAAATGGTATTACAACCCTTTCAATGACCTTCTAGATCCACACATGAAGGTTACTCATGTTCCTCGACCCTACTAGGAAAAGAGACGCAACCCGCGGGTGGACAAGGATGAAATTTTTGTGGAACTAGTGCATACTCCCACACAAGATAATAATGGGCCATGGAACAAGTTTTACTTTTCCATAGCAGAAGCTAAGGATAGTGTCCAAATGGAATATACCATGTAAAAAAAGTTGGGAAGGATGAGGAATGGACTAATGAAAAGATAGAAGCTTTCTAGAAATATCACCAAGAGACAAGGCAATTGTATACTCCTTATGAAATCTTGAAGGAGGACAAAGAATTTGAAAAATAGTGGGAAGAGGAGCATCTTAGCTCTGAATCTAGCATGAATAGAAGCAATGACCCAGAAGGTGAGTTTGAAGAACAAGAAGAAGAAGAGATGATGACTTTTACATCTTTTGCACTGTAAATGAAAGGCTCTAGACAACCCACCTCTGTAGCCACAAATGTGTGGTTTAATGTATCAAGGTCTTTGTATATACTCACTTGGGCTGCTAAAGCAACTAGAGTGTCACCACAGTAGCCAATAGTAACTACCAAGGCTGGGGAAACCCCGCCTGCAAACTGGCAGTGAATAGAGGCCATTGTTGGACAAAGTTCACAAGAGCCCGTTGGAACATAGGTGCTTGTAGCGAGCCAAGAGCTTGAAGAAGGAGAGGATTTTCTAATGAGTCAAAGGCCTCCATCGACCAGTCAACAAGTAAATTTTTCTCCTTCTCTTGCTTCTTAGTCCTTGGTATTCCCAAGAATCTCTATGGAAATCCCTGCCATGAGTGTCAGCTCTTCGTTTCACACCTTTGACTCAACATTCATGAGAGGTTTCACCTAGTTCTCACATGTCACTCAACCCAAATTTACTCCTCCATGAACCCTTACACCAACAACTACCACTTAAGCTCCCCTTGCCTCACTTTCTGAAGGCATACCTGTTGTCGACACCCCTGCTTCTACTATTTCCGCAAATACTCTTCTTCCCTCACAACAAGCTGACTCCATGAAGGTAACTCCTTCACCATTCCAACCCATGAGTCCTCCCACTAGTTCACCAATTGAGTCATGGCAAGTGGCAAGCCCTTCTGCTAGTTCTCAAACCAAGCTTTGGAATGTACCCCCCTTGTCCCCACAAACTGTCACTCTTCAAAAGAAGCAAATACCCGAGCCTATCAAAGTTACCTATCCATATTCCCTACCTTCTGGTGCTCCTTTCATAGGTGGGAAAGTCTCATTGCCAACCCTATGTATGAGCCATCAACCTGTAACTAGATCCCAAACCGCAAGAGACCCCAATTTACTAGTACCGCCACTAGGAATAGTACTAAAAGTGAAATGCTTGAAAGGAATTAACATAAGTACTGAGCATAAATCAATAACTAAAGTAAATTGAAATGAATGACAGAAACAAAAGTCTTAGTAAATAGAAAGGAAGTTACTTTGTATTCCTTGACTACAAGAATAGACACAAAACGAAGTTCCAATGGGACACAAAATGAAGTTTCAATGGTTGTAGGAATAGACAACTGCTAAGACTATAACTAATTACTAAATAGAAAAGTAACTACTAAACTGAATGGATGGAATTCTCACTAGGTGGGCCCCCTTGAATGAGTCTTCCTAAAACTAACTCAAATCCAGAAAATTAAATTATCATTTTATTCATTGAAAATATTATTTTTGATAAAAGGGGGATAAACGGGTTTTACAGGGACCCGAAACCGCAGGGTATCATTACAAACAAAGACCAAAAAAGAGGCCCAAAAGACAAAAAGGCTGCCAGAAAGAAATAAATCAGCTAAAACAGACAGCCACAAAAAACCAAAAAAAACCATTAAACGGCCAACAACCAGACAAAGAAGGACCCAGCCACAGCTAACCCATGGACTTCAAAAGCTCATCCACAACCTCTTCCAAGTCCACCATATCTTGGACTCCCTCCATAAAGATCTGAGTCATATTAGGGGTGGTCAGGGTTTTTCTTTTCGTGTTGGATCTGGTGTGCTTAGAAATCCCATCTTCCTCATCCTGGTCTTTCTCCTGGTCAAGGTCGACAATTAGCGCTCTCTTCTGGGTTTTCTCCAATCTTTCAAACATAGCTTTAATGATAACAGAGTTGTGTCTGGCAATTCTACAATTTTGATCAGCAAGATTTTTCATTGTAACTTTCATTTTTTCCATTTCATTTTCTACGGTGTTGTCCTTATATGTATTATCCTGCATAGTGGTATTCTTCTCCGCATCGTTCTGAATTAACTCCACAACTTTGGCTTCAATTTCTCCTAGCTTACAGTGAAGAGACAAATTTTTTGTTTTCAACTCGCTAATTTTATGAAATAACCAATTGGCAGTATTAAACTAGTCCAAAGAACACTTCTTGGCGTTTCCAATGAAGTCGAAAGGGGGGTCACATTCAGCATTGGCCCCAAAAATAAATGACTCCGCCCTTCTACGGGGGCTATAGTTCTCCTGTTGAAAATTTTGAGGGAAGTGGGGGTTCTCAGGACAAACCTTGGTCGCTTTAGCAGAAACAACAAGGGAGTCATCAAGGTAGGAAACTAACTTATTAACCGGTGAGCTAGAGCCCGTCCCTTTAGAGTTAGGGTTAGTTCGGCCAGAGGTGGGAATAGAGCAGGCACTAGAAGGCTGGGGGGAACGGCCTGAAGCAAAAGGGGGAGGTAGAGGAGGCGAGGAGATCTTGACACAGTCAGGGGAAGCTTTAGAATCAGAAATGCTAGGTTCAGTATCATCCTCATCAAGCTCCGGAGGGGCAACAGGGTTTGGAAGGGAAGGAAAATTCTGAAAGTGTTCATAAATGAGCCTTAAAAGACCCGTGTGAAGAATTGGGTATCTTTTAGGGCTTCTACTATGATCAAAAAAGTTATTTCTTAGGGAACAGAGCAGGAAGAAGGGGATAGAGACACGCACCTTATGCTGGAAGTGATTGAGCAGCACGAAGTGGTATCCATAAACCCTAGTGAAGTGGCCATCGAGAGTGATGTACTCCATGATAACCCTTAGAAGTTTTCTCCATAAAGCTTTTATAGTGTCCACTTCATAGTAGCTATTCGTCGTCCTGACAAGTTTTTGCCTCTCAATTTTAGACTTAGGGAACCTCAACACATCTTCATTAGAGAATTTCCTATCTCTAAAAAATTTATGCTCTTCCATCGGAATGCCAGTCACTTCTGCAATCAAAGCTTCATCAATCTGAACTTTCCTCCCAAAGAGGAGAACCTCCCAATTGTTCCAATTTTTCTCGAAGAAATCTGTAATCTCCTCTTTAGGGCCATGGAGTTTCTCAATGAACGGAAGTAATCCACCCCTTCTTATTTTACTCCACGCTTTGGCATTCTTGGTGTGAGATTCAAAGCTAGTAGGTTCAACCCTCTTTCCTTCACCACCCATTTTAGAGATCTTAGTTCGAATACTATTGCAGACAAAAGACTTGTTCCAAATAGTTTCTTTCCTTTGCAGGACCCACAAAGCGTGCCAAAGAAGGTAATTTATTTTTTGGATCCTCTCGGTCCCATTATATCTTCTATTATTGTTATTCATGGCTCGTGTCTTCCTCATTAATACAATAAGCCGCTGCTTTCCCATTCACAACATCGAGCTCCAATAAAGCTTGAGCTTCGAAGTGGAGGTCAAACTTTTTGTTCCACATGAGGATATAGTCGCTCTTGACTCCCTTGTTGGCAAAAAAATCTGCAACTGCATTTGCCTCACGGTAGGCATGAGTTATTTTTATTCTATCAAACTTATTAAGTAAAGCCTTAGCCTCTTCAATCCAATTTTTGATCGACCATGCGGGCTGGGACCTACCACAAAGATTATCAATTATATTTTTTGAGTCTCCTTCAAGCCATAAATTTTTGCATTTAATACCCATAGCAAGGTTGATTATGTAATAAGCCCCCACCTCTTCCACCACGTGATTAGTTTCGATTCCCAAGGGAGTGGCAACAACTCCCATAAAGTTACCTGTTGAATCCCTTAGGACCCCACCACACCCAGCCTTCCCTAGGTTTCCTTTGGTCACGCCATCAAAGTTGGCTTTGGCCCATCCTTCCATAGGAAAACTCCAGCACACTCCATCCCTAGATTTTTTGGTCGTATTAGGCACATTGGGAATATCCCATTTAATTCTCCATTCCCTAGTAATCAGGCTGTCAAAAGGAGAGCAAACAACAGTCTCAACCTTGTCCTCCCTGAAGGGGACAATAGAGAAGTTTTCTTTAATCCTCCTTAGAATTCTTTCAAACACTATTTCCTCTGACGATTCCTTATCCCTGAAGATCTGATTATTTCTCTCTTTCCAAATTCCCTAGGACACATGGGGGAACGAGAAAGCCCAAAATTTTTTAATAAAGGGTTGTAAGAAAGGGATTGCCATTGAACAAAAAAATCCTTGACCGACTCCAGGGGGACCCAAGAAAAATGCCAACTTTTCAGAAGCTTGTCCCAAACCAAAGAGGGGAAAAGACAGTGGATAAAGAGGTGGTTAACCGATTCAGCATTACTTTTACAAAGGTAGCATCTATTGGGGAGCAAAAACCTCTTTTACTAAGATTATCCATAGTTAGAATTTTATTTTGCAGCAGAGACCAAAAAAAAAAAGTTAACCTTAGGTAAGAGATGCTTAGTCTAGGCTTGCGACCACAAAGGGGGAGGGCTGTTAGCGTGTGAAATTTGGGAAAAAGTAGAAGAAACAGAGAAGCACCCCGAAGGTTCAAACTTCTAGATTAGGTTATCCTCCTAATTTAAGCAAAGTCTGACAACATTCAAGGAGGAGTAAATAGAGACCAAAGTAGGGCTAATCAATGGGAGATTAATCCACTTACCATCCCTCCAGTAATCTTTAACAAAATAGCCAAAAGTATCTTTACAAAACTTAGCCCATCTGTTGAGATTCCCGTCCTAAGACAGAGGTTCATTACACAGTCAACAATCGTCCCAAAATCTAATCTGGTTACCATTGTGAACCTGCTATTTCAAACCCAATTTCACCACCTTAATCCCATCAATCATATAGTTCCAACAACTAGATCCTTTCGGGATGTTGGAATTCTCAGCCAAATCTTTAAGGGAATTGTTATTCTACAAGTACTTGCTTTTAATTATTTCACTCCATTCCCCAGAGGAGAAGAAAAGTCTCCATATCTGTTTAGCTAGGAGCGACTTGTTCAGTGATCTGATTTTTCTTAGCCCAAGGCCTCCATCCTTTTTAAATCTGCAAACCAAGTCCAATCCAACAAGAGACATTCTTTTTCTTTCTTCAACTCCTGACCAAAGGAATCTCTTTTGGATCTTCTCAATGGTTATAGGATATTTAGATGGGATTTTTAAAAGGCTAAGAGCATAGATAGGAAGGTTCTGCAGCGAAGCTTTAAAAAGCTGGAGTTTTTCGGCTTGACTTAGGCAAGCTCCTTTCCAACCGGTGAGTTTTTCTCCAAACCTATCAATCAGAGAGATCCAAAAAATGTCCAGAGGTTTTAAAAAAAGAGGCAATCCCAGATAAGTAGCAGGAAGGGAATCAATCTTGCAGCCAAGAATTCTCGCTATTTTTCTCTATCTATGCAAAGGTGTGTTAAAGAAATACAGCAAGCTTTTTTGTTTATTTATCACCTGACTAGAAGCTCTGCCATAGGTATCCAAAAGTTTCTTCATCTCTTTCACTTCCGACACAGCAGACCTTCCCATTAGCAAAGTATCATCCACGAACTGTTGATGAGAGCATATCAGGTTGTTCAAAGACGGTTTGAGCCCCATAATAGATCTTTGAGCAACCAACTTACTCATATTCCTACCAAAACTCTCAACCATAATCATGAAGAGGATAGGAGAAATGGGATCTCCTTGTCTTAAACCTCTAGAGCTACGGAAGAAAGTGGAGGGGGATCCATTAATAAGAACCGCCACAGAAGCAAAAGTGATGAGTTGTTCAATAAGCTACAAAACTCTTTCATTGAAACCAAAAGACTTTAAAATTTTGAACAAAATGTTCCAGTCCATCCTGTCATAGGCCTTCGAAATATCAAGCTTAAGAAGGAATCCTTCTGATTTAGAGACTGAGAGGGAGTGAACATTCTCATGAGCATGGACAATAGAGTCAAGAATTTGTCTTCCAAGAACAAAACCATTTTTTTGAGGAGCAATAATGAAGGGCAGGATGAAGAGCAACCTAGAGGTTAGCACCTTTGAAATAATTTTATAGAAGGAATTACAAAGGCTGATAGGTCTGAAGCTTTCAAAATTTTGCGCTCCAGGTCTTTTGGGGATAAGAACTAAGAAAGTGGCGTTTAGCTCTTTTAAAAGATTTCTAGAGCAGGAGAACTCTTTCACCGCCTTCTCAACATCCTCCCTAACAATGTCCCAAAACCAATGGAAAAAAAGTAAAGGGAAGCCATCAGGACCAGGCACTTTGCTTGCTTCAAAAGAGAAAACAACTTTTTTAATTTTCTCACTGGTGGGTATATCTGTCAGCATATCATTGTCTCTAGAATTAACAATCCTGGGGATGGCCTCCAATAATTGATTTTGATCCTCCAAGTTAATATCCTCTTTCTTAGACAAAAGGTTCTTGAAGTTCATAGGATAGCTTCTCTTCTAATGTCCTCTTCCTACTCAAAAGTTTTGCCATCAACCACAATCGCTGAGATTTTGTTAGCAGCCCTATGTTTGGAAGCAAAAAGATGAAAATATCTAGTGTTTTTGTCTCCAGCCTTTAACCAAAGAGCTCTGGATCTTTGTCTCTAGAAATCCTCTTCTCTTGTAATTATCTCATGAAGCTTTGTGAGAATCTCATTTTCCTTTTCCTTAGTTTTATTCAGGTAGCCTTCCTTCTAAATTTTGTTTTGGATTTCAGATAGCCTAAACTGAAGATTAGATTTGATTTGAAAGATATTACCAAAAGACTCTTTTTTCCACTTTCTGAGGTTCATTTTAACTTCTCTTAATTTTTTGGCAATTCTAAATAAAGCAGTAACCTTTATTTTTATATTCCACCATTTCCTTATTTCCTCCCGGAGAAGGGGATGGGAAAGCCACATCTTCTCAAAGCGAAAGGGGGTATTTCTTTTGATTTTTAGAGGGTCAACAACAAAACTAATAGGAAAATGGTCAGACCCAAATCTAGGAAGGGTTTTTATAGAGAAACAATAATTTAAGATCCAAATATCAGAAACAAGGGTTTTGTCAAGCCTCACCTAGATCAGATTAGACAGAACTCTACGGTTCGACCAAGTGTAAGAACTCCCTTGCAGGTCTAGGTCGATCAATGCATGATTGTTGATGAATTCCAAAAGATCTTCTTTGCTTTCTTCATTGATCTGAGAGCCACCAAACTTCTCAGCCTAAAGGAGAGGGGAGTTAAAATCTCCTATGACAACCCAAGGGTCATTTTGAAAAAAATTCTGGAAAGTAGCCAACTCTTTCCAAAAAACCTTCCTAACTTTTTTGCAATTAGGAGCATAAATATTAGACTGGATCCAACTGAAATTGTCCCTTATATGAGTAAATCTAGTGGCAACATGATTAGGATGAGAAAACAGGGGATCACCTCTTATAACCTTACAATTCCAAAAAGTCGCTACCCCACCAGAAGCACTAGCAAAATCACTTCCCTGAATGGAGCAATGTTGAAACAAAGAAATATTTTCCACCTTAACACTTAACATTTTGGTTTCCTGAATAAGGAGAATATCAGGCTTTTGGTCCCGGGTAAAATTGTGTAAAATATCCTGCTTGTGGGGATTATTTAGTCCCCTTATATTCTAGGACAATAACTTCATGGTAATTTGGGAGAAAGAAGGAGCTCCGGGATGGTTTTTTGGGAACCATCCGCAATATATTGAAGGCTATGGTGCTCTCTTATCAAGTTTTTGGGCCTTCTTCCTTTGGCCAGAGAAATTGCCCTGCAGTCCACTTTTGCTCTTGATCTTGTTGAAATCCCACAAGGGGTGATTTTGATTTTGATTTTTGATTTTTTCTTCTTTTTCTTTGAAATCCCCTCTTCTCTATCTGTGTTATCTTGACTATCTGACTCTTTGCTAGATTCCCATTCTTTTTCAAAGAGGAATTTCTACTCCCAGGGGAGGGTGTCCATGATCCCGTTCCCACAAGGCAAGGAATTACTTCTTTCAAGAAGGCTTGCCTGGCTAGGGTCCGAAAAGGTGTCTTTAACAACATCAAGAGAAGCCACCTCTGACCAGGAATCAACACCTTGGATATTTATTCTAACCGGAGATACACTTAGGGGAATGCCAACTTCCAGAGAAAGACCCTGAGTAGGAATATCGTCCAGCCCTGGCGTCATAGGGTCCCGAAAGATGGGGCTCATCTCTGAGGTAATAGAGTCTTCTGACTTGCTTAGGGCTAATTTTGTTACACCATAATAGCAACATGACTTTATTCCTTGAAAGTAAAAATGAAAATACAATATCAGAACATCCAACTCCCTAAAGAGGAACTTCTGATCATTATTTATAGAAGGAAAGCTTCCAAAGAAGTCTAACTAACTAGGTAGTCAACTCCTATAGACTAGGAGGATTCCATTGATTGAAAGCATGAAAAAGAGGAAGGAGGTTATGCATGCACAATATTTAGTCAAACTAGACTTGCCTCAATGAGGATCCAACATAGGAACACCTCCTAAATCTACTTAACTAATAGGCATGGTCATTTAAAGTTAAGTTATAACTTCCACATGAGCTAGAAGTTTCCAACCATTGACCTCTTTATTGTCCATCTCTTTTTGTCTCATTTAGCAACCGAGTAGCTAGCATGAACTTCTTCCACCTTGCAAGCTTCAGTTATATATGCATCTTAATCTAAACATGCATTATGACATTAGCGTGCACAAGACAATTGTATATCCATAATCACCTTAAAATAGCATTCATTCAATCACATGTAAAATTAATATAGATATATCACATAGTAGGTTAATACCATCAAAATTTACAGGGATAAGTTCATGTCCAAAGTTCATAAGTTAAGGGAAATAACATAGAAAGTATTAGTAACCAAGTGCTAAAACCCCATAGTAACAATAACAAACATACGATAAATCCTAACAAAAATTTAGTCATTATTTATACTCATCAATGGAAATAATTAAGTTGTCCCAAGATTCGGAAAAAGAACAAAAATGATAAATTTATCTTCATCTCCTGTTTTAACATCTGTGGATTCAAGTTGACTTATAATCAGATTAAAATAATTTAAATGATCCATAATAGATTCACTATTTTTCATTTTTAAAGTATAAATGCCTTTTGAGATATAATTTGTTAGAAAAACTTTTAGTTTTATAAATATCACCTATCTTTTTGCACAACTTATATGTGGTGTATTCATTAGAGATATTCAAAATGGAAGAAATTTGTAAGACAATTAAATGGTTCATTCATGTCGTTTCGTCTAACTTTTCCCAATCTTCATCACTAATTACATTTGGTTTACTTTCTTATGTAACCAACAACCACTAATCTCTCTCTTCAAGGAGATCCTTCATCTTTAATTTCCATATCTCATAGCTCATTCCATACAACTTTTTAGTATCCTAATGAGAGGTAAATTTGGGTAGTATAAATTCTTCTTCACAAATCTTCAATATACCACAAAATATAAAAGCTCTCACTACAACCAAAAAAATCCAACACTTAAGAGAAAGGCATCCCATTCTAAACAAAATGGTTAGCTTTGACACAAAATTTTGAAAACAAAGTGAAACTCAACTCTAATATTAACTTATGTATGTGTATTCAAATATCAAAATAAAATTACCAAATCTGATTATATGTATGTGATTTCACATTCACCATAAGAAAAGAAAAAGAAAATCAGCAAAAAAATATGATGACAATTTTACGTGGAGAAACCCCTTCGAGAAAAATATCTGCATAAGAAAAGAGGGCTTGTATATTATTTATCTTCAATGAGATATACACCACACTACACTTCCTTGTTGATCTCCTACAACATAGATGCTTTCATACACCTACAACTAACACAAGATACAACTACCATCTCAAGGCTTTAATTTATAGAACTTGTGGGAGGCAAAACAACAATGGTAGACTAAAACAAGAGGTGTGAAAACTACTTCAAAAAAATTCACGCCCCTTGGAAAACCAAGTTGTGATAATAAATTAATTAATATGTATAAGGCTTCAACATGGATGCCTAACCCATAGCCTCTTCATCTTCTAGCACTCAAGATGTTTCATTGACTATTTAGCTTTCTAATGGAGAACCAATGGATACATGTTTCCCCGCAAACCTAGACACTCCACTCAAGACCCTTCACATTTCCAATGTGGATGCCTAGGAGGGAAAATTTTTCCTCTAGTGATGTGTAACATCCACCAACATTAAATTTCCTCTTGAAAATATAATTACAATATATGTGCATATATTAAATGAATTTCTCAAATGCCCCTAGGACACTTTCCAAGAAACATGGAGACGTTAAAATGACACAGGTTTGCAAGGTAAATGTCACCTAACCTAACAACCCCTAGACACATAATTCAAAACCTTTTACATGTTAGTTAATGAAAAACTATCATTTACTAGAAGATTCAACATGTGGGAAATGGTTAAATTTAAATTTAAAAATGGAGGGGCAATGATGCTAGTGTGATCTAGTCTAAGGGACATGATTTAAAATATAGTCTTTTCTAAGATGAGGAAATACAATTATAAATAGATTTGGAATATTTGAATTATACGATATGATATAATATAGTGTTGTACTTTATGTTTAGGGTCAACTAGAACACCAAAAGTGACTGATTCGGTGCTAGGACCATACATTAGTTATACCCACATAAAGTGGTTTAAAATAAATAGTGAAAAGTCTAAAAATATACATTTTTATCCATTACACTTGGATGCCCCAAAATATTTGTAATTGATTCTCTAGATAACATATTTTTATTTGTTTATGGATGAAGTGTTCATTTACCATTTTGTCATGTAAAAGGAAGAAATGGTTCCTACAATGAATTAGAGTGGCACCAAACAAGTTTCCTTATAGATGTATAGGTATGAATATTCCTTTTATATACTCAAATATTTTAAGAATAATATAAGAGAAAATATGGGTTCTCACAATAAAACTATTCAAGTTATAGAAACCACAATCAATAAAATAGAAAGGATTCAAAATCTAGGCATTGTGCCTAATTTATTCATTCATTATTAAAATTTAAAGGTCCCGTATAAATAATTGGAAAATTAACAATTCTAAATCTTTTACTAATTGGTTGCAACCAACTATCAATAAAAATTCACTTATTTAATTAATCACTCAGTATTAAATAAAAATAAAAAGCAAAAACATTTGACATCTTAAAAATATATATTTATTTAAATTATTTCCATTAAGAAATATTTGAATTCATGGATAGATTTGTAACATTTTTGTCCCTATAATGTATAAGACTCTATAATACTATTATTTCATAAATAATTACAAATCCATCTAAAAGATAAGCTCAAAGTGATTGTGTTTATTTTAATATGACAAAATATTTGTATTCATCAATTAACATTAGTAATAATTTATTCTTTGAATGTGAAATATTATACCTTTACATCACTCAAAGTTGGATTCAGCATAGGAGGACCCAATCTTATTGCATTAATGTAATTTACTGGGCTATGTGCTGAAATTCCTGGAACCAAAATTCCAAATATTCTAGAGATAATAGAAACTTTGGTTTCTTTGAAGTCATCTCCCTTTGTGTAATGTAGTACTAAGCTTTGTAACACTTCCCATATGGCAGTTCTCCTTATGGGTATGAAGAATTGTAGTGAGAGATCTTTGTTGGGGGCTTCTCCAAGATTCTGTCAAAATAATTTTTTTAACAAAACAATATTAAATCAATGAAGAAATTCTTAATATAATTTAATGGATATCACTAATCTGAAAAATAATTATGAATATCACAAACATAAATAGTAATTATTACCTTTTGACAATAAAAGCAATTGTAGTAGAGGCATACTCCAAAGTGCTTATACATGAATAAGTCGTCATCAAAAGGTACTCTTGGAATAAGGTCATTGGAATATACAACTCTAAAGTATCTAGGTGTGGTTTGATTTAGTTTCCTATTCATGAAATCTCCAAATACTTTATCACCAACTCTGGGTTGTCCAAATGTATAAATGGCCAATAGTTTTTCCAACAACTTATGCTCATCATTCACAAATAACATTGCTAAAAACAATATAGCCAAGGCTCCTCCTAGACTATGACCTGTCACAATGAATTTTGCATTTTTGTGGATTTGTAAAAGGTTTTTTAACTTTTGACATAGCACAAAATAGGCTAGAGGTTTTTCATTGTCTTGTGTTTCAAGATGATGTGAGGATTTCCTACCAATTGAACGGTTTTCTAGACCTAAAGCTTCTAGAAATCCTAAATGGACCTTTCCCATTTGGGGATACTCATACCAAGAGAAATCTAAATCTGTTATGTAATCATCTGCCTCAAATACTTGTGTTCCTCTTAAGGCTATCACTATTAACTTGGCATCGATTTCTTTGTCGCATAGTACAAATGCTTGTGTAGATTTCTTCTGCAAGTGATCTGTAAGTTACCCATATTGAAACATATTAGTATTTATGAATATGTAACTAGTATAAAGATATTGGCTACTTTTAGAAATATATATGTAGAGTGTTAGTGCAACTAATAATTAGTTTATAATAATGACAAAAAATATTGTCACAAGTTCTCTCCTACATTGATAAAAATGGCAATATAGATATTGTCAACAAACACTAAGTGAGAAGAAGAACTGAAACATGTTTGAGGAAAAAGTACATATTCATTATCTTTTGTGAGAAAAGGTACTTGGTTAAAAGGATTAAATTGAGATCCAAACATGAATATCTTCTAATAGTTGTTAATGTCTCAATGTTAAAATATTCTCCTCCACTTTTTTGTTTTTCTAATTTAAATGCACTTAATAAAAATAGAAAGATCAAAAACAATATGTATGTGAAAAAAAATTATTTTGTTTAAGTTTTGATTTTAAAATATTAAATTATTTTATTTCCATTTAAAGATTATTTCATTTAATGATCAAATAGTCATTTTTCCCTCTTTTATATCAAAAAATAGTTAATTATTTTAATTTTATTAGCTAAATTTTATTTCAATTATTTAATCTAAAAATGTTTGAAAATAGTCTAAAAATTCACCTAATAATATATCTCTATCATCTAGAAAGAACTCTTTAATTTAACTCTTTTTAATTATAACTATAAAACAAAATTTTAAAATGTTAAATTATTTTATATAAATTTTATAATGGATTTAATTATTAAAATTAATTTAGATTTATTTTATATGCTAAATTATCTCAACTTAGATAATATCGATTTATGTTAATTTACCTGATCAATCTATATTGAAATCGTGAATTATATACTAAATTATCTCAACTTCGATAATATCGATTTATATTAATTTAACTGGTCAATCTATATTGAAAACGTGTGAATAACGATTTCATTAGACTAAGGTAGTTTTTTCAGAAAGATTCCATACCGTCCCAAAAATCGAAGAACTCCACAAAATGCATCTGCAAATATTGGACATTTTCGTTCAGTCAAAGAAAATTTTGAATAGATTTCTCTCGTCTGATTTTAAGACAAGTAAAATAAAATTCAGTACCCTACCTTCCAGTGCTGAGTGACTCTTTTCCTGATAACCTGTTTGTTTTCGTAAGCTAAGGTTGAAGCCATGGCTGAGATATCTGCAAAGAAACGATCACCAGGCTCCATGATTAAATCAGCCTTTGCTTCAGAGCTTCTGTTATACAAATCTGTGCGCCGCTCTAAATGGCCAATCACACTTAAAAAGTCCTCTGATCCTCTTTTGGGTATGACGATGCTTCCTGCATAAAACAATCCACCCAACCATTAGTCAACAAGCTATTAAAAATTTCTACAGAAGGGATTCAGCTCTGAGAACGAATCTGTCCACCGAATTTATAACTATCTTACAGTATAACACTGAAATAGAAGAAAACCAAAAAGCAGTAAGATAATCTCAGGGGTTTTGCTCTCTTAAGCCAAGAAAAAGGGGTTACCAAATCCCATCCAAAAAAATTATATTCTTAATGAAGAAAGATGGAAAAAACAGTTTTAGGAAAATTCACCATCAACAATTCACCACTAATAATTCAATCTCAACAATAGTAATTCATTCCTAACAATTCACGGCCAGCAATTCATCATTACGTCATATTTCATTATTGAAACATGTATACGTGGTGAATATACCAAGAGGATGAATTGTTGGTGGTGAATTGTACATGCCATAAATATATCATGACGGTAAATTGTTGACAGTGAATTGTTGGAGATGAATTGCTCATGAGAAATTACTGATGGTGAATTTGCCTGGTACCAAAAAAAACATATAAATTTGCCTGGTGCCAAAAAAACATATAAAATGATCCATAATTAGAAAAAAAATGATTTAAAAATACTCAAAAAATATTTTTTGTGAGAACATATCAAATCATTGAAAAAAATATAGTTACCGTTTAGTAAGTTGAACAGGGTTTTTAACAATCCCCCATTTTGGGAAAACAGGTTCAGAAGAAATTCTATCAAGATACCCAATGCTTTCAAGGGTCCTGCAACATACTTCACAATTTTCATTAATATAAGCGAGACCTTCATTTTCCAGTTGTCATCCAACTGTACTATGAGTGGCTCTGCTAATTTAGTGAGGTGGGATCTTAATCCATGAGGCAATAATATACTCAGAAGCAGCTTAAACAAATAGAGCCTCTCAGGGTAGGCTATCAAATCACTTGCCTCCATATTCACAAGTTTTCTCTTACAGCTCGGAAGAAGAGAAGAGAAATGTGTTGCCAATGTCCACAGGTTCGTGCATTTATATTCAATAAAGCGCATGAAAAATGGCATTGTACTCTGACTTAGTCAGAACGTTAATAATATTAACAACGTTTTAAATTGACTGGGTGGTAATCTACTCAACATTTGACTTCTCTGTGTATATTGCCTATTCAGCATTGACGGTGTTTATTAATTAATTGATAGGTAAAATTATATTATTTTATAAATTTTAATTAATAAAAATGGTTAAATGTGTATTAGAATGTCTAATATAAAATAAAATTAACATTGTTTATGTTGATCAAATATTTAGTTGAACAGTTCAAATTTAATTTTATTATCAAAATAGAATAGTGTATTTTAGTTGTATTTTTAATGTGATATTTATGATGTATTTATTATGCACATGTTAATATGATACTTTGACCAATAAAAAAAATAACTATTTGTTATTTTAGTGTGAATATTTAACCATTAAAAGAAATTTTATTTCAGTTCAATGATGTTGATCTTATAATAAGCTAAAATTTACATAGAATCTATTTCTAAATTATTGGATTAAAGTTAAAAAGTATTTACAAAGTACAAAATACAGAAGTACAGACATCCATGTACCGACAAATGAAGAATCCATCTTATAATTGATATCTTCTTGTGATTTTTCATGTTTTTTATATGAATGAAGTGTAAAATTGTTACTGCACGTTTTTGTTTTTTAAGATGTAGGTAAGATTTTTGAAAAAGTCTCAATCTATTTTCACAAATTTATAAAAAAAAACAATCAACCAATAAAACAAACATTTAATACAAAATAACATCACAAAGACTACAATAACAACAAATTATTTATTAAATTTTAATATGAATAGAAATTAAGATTATTATTAACTCTTTAATCATTATTTAAATAACGTATAATTGTTAATTTTGAGGCTTTCCAATACGGTACACAGCAAGAATCGTAAGTGATAGTTACGAAGTCATTTAACAGTCAAACAGACCTTGTATGGCACGGCATGGCCATTTCATAGTCAACAGTCAATACTGAATTATGGTAAAGAATTATTTTGTTTTTATGGATCAAAATTTATCTTTGATTGTTGAATTGAATGTGGCTTAAAAATAGTTGTCATATAATCTATGATGAATGATGTGGAATAAATATTGATCACTGAATTAAATGTGGTTTAAGAATAGTTGGATAAGATTCACCATACAATTTTTGACGAACAAATATTGATCATTGCTGACTATGTCCCAAAGGTTAACATCTCGTTTTCAACCATTTTTTTCTAACAAATAGAATTGTTCTACATTGAACCTCATTCTAATTCATAATATTTTGACTATTCATGTTAATGATTAAACAATTCATGATATTTTTCAGAGCAACATTAATTTTATCTTAATGATTAAATAAAGCCACTGAGCAAAGCTAGACATAAGGCAAAAGCAACAAATGGGATGGCATTCCTGAAACAAATTATGGGTTCACACTCAAATGAGGCGAGGAAAATTTACGAGTTGGGATAAGCAAGACTTTTTATGATATATGATTGTTATTCAAATTAGATATTTAGTGGTTAAAATACCTATCTATAGCTTATAGTTCTATTATCATTCTTAGAGAAAAAAAAAATTAAAAAATAGTTCATATGAAGGTAGTATGATATTTTGTATTTCTCTTTTTGATAAGTGTTATATTTGTAATTGTAAAATTTGTATATATATAATGGAGTGGCCTTCATGACTAAAATATACTAATAAAAAATTTATTGTACTTTCAAAATAAAAATAACATAAGAACAAAAAGTAAAGAGAAAATTATCTCTCTCTCTAACTCTGACATTCGTTACATCCATGAATATATTTCATTTATTTCATGTCATGCTAGAACTATTACACTCAAAATATTCATTGCTAAAGTTACCTTGGTTTTGATGCATAGCAGCATGTCCTACTAAATCATTATTCATGGTTTAGCCTTTGGGGCCTAAGGTATTCGATTTAGGGCTTAGGGTCTATGATGGAGGGTTGAACATTGAGGGTTTAGGAATTAAAATTCTCTCTCTCTCTTAGACATCCATTTCATCCATGAATATATTTCATTTATTTCATGTCATCCTCGAACTATTACACTTAGGACATTCATTACTAAAGTTACCTTGGTTTTGGTGTGTAGCAGCATGTCCTTCTACTAACTCATTATTCATGGTTTAGCCTTTCAAGCCTAGGTTATTCGATTTAGGGCTTAAGGATTTATGATGAAGGGTTGAACATTGAGGGTTTAGGGATTAATGTTAGGTTTTTGGGTATTAATGTTTAACGTTGTGTTTAGGGATTAATGTTAGGTTTTAGGGTTTGGTGTTTAGGGCCTACAATTTAGGGATTAAAATTAGTAATGCTAGGTTTTGATGGTTTAGTGTTTATAGTTTAGGGCCTACAATTTAGTGTATTAATGTTTAATTTTATGTTTAGGGTTTGGTGTTTAGGGCCTACAATTTAGGGATTAAAATTATTAATATTAGGTTTTAGGGTTTGGTGTTTACAGTTTAGGGCCTATAGTTTGGGGCATTAAATTTTTATGTTAGGTTTAGGGATTAATATTAATTTTTAGGGTGTTTTGTTTACAATTTAGGGTATTCAATTTAGGGTATCAATGTTTAATGTTGTTTAGGGATTAATGTTAGGTTCTAGGGTTTGATGTTTAGGGCCTATAGTTTAGGGATTAAAATTATTAATGTTAGGTGTTAGGGTTTTGTTTTACAATTTAGGGTATTTAGTCTAGGGCCTATAATTTAGGGCTTAGGCTTTACGATTGATGATGGAGATTTTAGGGTGGAATCTACCTCTCTCTCACTCTCTTATTTTCTCTTTGTCACCTCCCTATCTCTATGCCCTCACTATATCTCTCTCACTCGCTCCCTATGTCTCATTCTCTATCACTCCTTCACTCTCTCCTCCTACCTACTTACCTCCCTCTATCATTCACTCTCTCCCATTATATCTATTTCTATATTTCTTTGTGTGTGTGTTTCTCTCCCTCATTCCCTCCCTTCCTCCCTCCATTCTTCCTCTCCTCTCTCTCTATCTCTTATATTTTTTTCCAATTGACCTTGCCTCTTCATGTTGGAATTATACTCCATGTAAGTGATAGTGTAAGTGCATTATAATGTGCTCACATTTTAGTAATACATAAGGAACAGTAAAAAATACATGGGTTCCCTATGATGTAGGATCCACATGTATTGTTCTCTACATTCAATGCATTATGAATCAAAAATAATTTTTTTCCATGGTTTTGAGGACATCTCTTGATTTAATTTATTGCATAATCCACCAACTTTTTTGTTTAATCAACATAGAAGAAGTAAATTATATGCTTTTAGGCCAAATTTGGTTCTATGAACTAATATTTTCATGTAATATAGAATCATTTTTTCCATATTTTTTACTAATTATATTATATTGATATAGAATTAAACATTGAATATAAAATAATCTACTAACAAGCTATAATTTTGAAGGTGTGTAAAACCAAAAATGAAGTAAACATAATTTTGTAATTGGTCAAATTCATTCTTGAAGTTTAAGGTACATTTTCTTTTTCATTCTATGTTCTCTTTGTGTTTATATTAAGCCTTTATTATTCTCATCCATATTATTTATAGTGCATCAATTGTTGGTCATATTTGAACATCTTTGGATGAAAAATGTCATTCTTTCCAATACTTTGTTGAGTTTCTTTGTTATGCATCAAGAAAACATACTTGGTCATTATAGAAATTTAGTTACAAAAGGTCATGTTTTGACCCCTCTATAGTGACATGTAGCCCTCTACATTTTCACACTTGTTTGGGCCCTCCCTATTAAATTGAGCTTATTATTGCCTTGATTTAGTGTTATGATGTGTTTAACACATTTACATTAAGTCTTGGGCCCTTGTGAACTAAGTGGACCTGGTTTTTCCCTATTTATGGTGTTGTAAAGTGTACCTTTACACTATCACACTAATCTAGGGTTTTATTAATGAATTAGGCTTGTCCATGCTTCAATTGGCCTTATTTTATATCCACAAGCCTTAATTAATGCATCTTTATGAGATTAATCTCAACATTTACCAATATCCAATCATAATTTATGTGTTTTTGGATTATATGGCCCAGATTTAGTGATCTAGGACTCATATGCCACCTTGGGCATAGGGTCCCACCTAAGTTCCAAAGCCTCGATCTAGATTTCACATAAATCTAAGTCTTTCTTGAAAAATGTGTCCCAAAGCTTAGCCTAATGGGACTCATATGCCACAACTAGCATATGAGTCCCGCTTAGCTTAGACCTAAATTAAAGTCAAATTGTTGGTTGTATTTTATTCTCCTAGATCTAATGTCAGCTTGTAGTGTAATTTCAGGAAATTTGGCATAAACAAGTATAAATACAAGATTATTTCACTCATTTTCACCTAATACTTTCATGGGAGCATTCCTTATAGCTAGTTTGAGTTCACAAGAGCATACAAGTGTTTACAAGAACATTCAAGAGTCTTCAAGAGCTAATTATCAAGTTTTTTGGAGCATTATTCAAGTATCAAGCATCATGTCAAAGTCATCATGCATAATGTTTGTTTTTGAACTAACATTTGTGATGTAGGGTTTCATGATTTAGCCAAGCATTCAAGTCAAGATCCATACCATTCAAGCAAGAGTCAAGATCCACATTTATGCTAGTCATTTCATACATGTTTGCAACATCTTATTCAAGGGTTTGGTGAGTTTCAACACTACATAATGGTTCATTCATCATTCCTCCTTTCTATTTCATTTCATTCCAAGGTTCAATGATTACCAAAACAAGGTTTGACCAAGTCAAACCCCGTTCTACTAACAAAAACAACATTTTTCCCTCTCTTTAGTGTGTGATTTGCAAATCTAGGTTGAAGATACATTGAAGAGAAAGATCGGAGAAAGTTGTCAAAATTGTCAACTTATTTACAAGATCACTAAAAGACATCTACAGAGTAGATTTTAGAAGTTTAGATTTGTGGCAACGGAAAAAGTATCCCTTTTACTTTTTCTTACTTGTTTGGGCCCTCCTTGTTAACTGTGCTTAATGGAGCCTTGATTTAGTCTTGTAATGTGTTTGGCACATTAACATTAGGTCTTTGGCCCTTATGAACTAATGAACATAAATGTTACCTTGCTAAAGTGTTGTGAATTTTTGTAACACACTTTCACACTTTTTTGATGTTTTATCAATTAACTAAACCTAATAAACCTTAATCATTCCTTATTTAAAGTGTTGTAAGTGTTGTAACACACTTTCACACTTTTATAGGGTTTTCATTAATAATTGGGATTCTTTATGCTTCATTTGGCCCTATTTTGCATCCACAAGCCCTATTTAATGCATCTTTTTTAGGACAATCCTGACACAAAAGAACATCAAATCATAATTCAAGTGTTTTCAGCCTATGTGGCCCAAATTTAGTGATTTAAGACTCATTCACCACCTTAGGTGAATGAGTCCCACCTCATTTTTTGGGTCTGAAACATGGTTTCACACCTTTCTAAACATTTTTTAAAATGGTCCCATAAATTAAGCCTAATGGGAATCATTCGCCACCTTCGGTGAATGAGTACCGTGTGGCCCAAAATCAAAATTAATTCAAATTTATGAAAATATTATATCCTCCTAGATCTAATGTTGGCTTGTAGTGTTGTAATTTTTAGAATTCTTGCATAATTAAGTATAAATACAAGGTTCTTTCACTCATTTTCACCCCAAGCATTCAAGAGATCACCTAGCAAGTTGAATGAGCATCCTAATATCAAGTTTGAGTTCACACGAGCATTCAAGCATTTACAAGAGCATTCAAGAGTCTTCAAGAGTAGATTATCAAGCATTCTAGAGCATTATTCAATCATCAAGCATCATATCAAAGTTTTCATGCATCATTTTTGTTTTTGAGCTAACAATGGTGATGTAGGATTTCATGATTTAAGCTAGCATTCCATTCAAGATCTATCACATTCAAGAAAGATTCAAGGTCTACATCCATTAGAGTCATCTCATACATGTTTACAGAAATTCATTGCTAGAGTTTGGTGATTTACAACATCATATTTTGTTCATTCATCATTTTTCATTCCTATTTTAGCTTATTTCAAGGTTTGATTACCAAAATGGTGTTTGACCAAGGAAAACCCCTTTTCACTAACAAAACATTTTTCCCTCCCCTTAGTGTGTGATTTGTAGGTTTAGATTGAAGATGCATTGAAGAGCAAGGTTGGAGAAAGTTGTCAAAGTGCCTAAGTTTGTCAAAGTTGTCATCAAGCATTGGAGAACACCTATAAGTTAATTTACAAATATTCATAAATGAAAACCTAAAGAAGCAGATTGAGCAGATTGAGAAGAGAAGATCCAAACCTTGAAGTCTCAGAAAACTCTAACTAGACTAATTTTCAACTTCTAGAGAATGAGTCCCAGTTTAGGTCAAAAAACATATTTTTACAGATTTGGATATTCATTTGCCAGATTCTTGTTCCCACACAGAAACCCAAATCTTGGATTGATTCACCCAACTTGGTGAATGAGTCCCACTCAACACTAAAGTTATAATTTTCAACATTTCAAAGCTTCAATCAATCATCTTCATATTCCCAAGTGTACATGTTCCATCCTACAGCTTATTATTTTGTTTTATATGTATTTTTAGGTCATCTAATTAAAGTTAGCATCGTGTTAGGTTTAAGAATTTCATCTTGCATTGTATTTGTCTTTCCAAGCTCTAGCTTGGTGGTGAACCCCTCATTAGTTTACAATCAGCCCCTAGGATAGCCCTATTGCAAGATCTATTTCTCCTTTGCATTGAGATATCTAGGGTTATCCTTCAATGAAATCATTGGAAAGTGGGTGTGCTCTATGTCCTAAACCATATGATAGCATCCTCCTACCCCATTTTTTCATTATTTCAAGATCTAGAAATCAGGTTGAGAAGGAAGAGCAGAGATAGAAGAGCATATACAAAATTTGAATTTCTAAAAAGGCTAAACATGACTGATACACCACTTCTGGTGTATGAGTCCTAGTACATTGATTTTTCTAGATTTCAAGAGTTCCAAACTTGTCACTGTCATATTTATGTTTTTTCCTAGAAACACTAATTTGGGACTAAATCACCTAGCCTAGCATATGAGTCCCAATGTGCATTAAATTCAACATTTTCATCATTTCAAATCTTGTTCCAAGCACATTCAAGTTTCCAAGTGCACCTCTATACTTTTCCAGTTTACTATTTTGTTTTGCATTCATTTATAGGTCATTTACTTAAGTCTTGCACATTATTAATTTTCATCATTAGTTTTTGCATGTTACTTGTCTTTCCAATCCCTAGCTTGGTGGTGAACCTCCTTTTAGTCTTTATTCATACCCTAGGACACCCTATTGCATATCTCTTTCTTTCATTCTATCATTGGATTGAGATCACTAAGGTTCCCTTGAGTGAAACTTGAGTGAAATAGGTCCTTAGCCCTTGTGTTCCATCTCCTAAAAGGTGGAGCACCCTATTTCTATAGTTTCATTTTGGTGAACCTATATTTAGAACACCTTATTTCTAATTTGGAGTGTATCATAATCCTAGATCTAGTTTCCATTAACTTTGCATTAGGTCTTGCATTAGTTAATTTGCATCTAGGGTTTCTAAATCTTGCATTAGTGAAAGTGCATATGTTAGGAAATAACTTGCACAATGGAAGAATATGATATGAAATATGCTGCATATACTTGATAATAACTGAGAATAACAAGCCACTTCGAGGGGGCAAACCTCCAAATATCTCTAATGAGAACACACTTCACACTTGATGATGAAATAAGACTCACAACCTCCTATATATACCTATCTATGCCAAGGATATCACCAAGGCCGACTTAGACACACCTATATAAGACTTAGGCCGACCTAAACAACTAAATAACAATATACTAATGATAATATGATTTAATAGAGAGTTAAGATAGCCACAAGCCGATTATTCATAACCCAATGTACACTAATATTAAGGGTGCAGCATGCCCCCCTTCTTCAAAGAAGCATTGTCCTCAATGCTAATCAAGTTTTAAACTTTTGAATGAACTCCCTCATCTTCCCATGTGGCATCTTCAACCGTAAATCTTCCATTGATGAGATACCTGATAGTTCTATTCCTCAAAATTTTGTGTGTAGTTTCTGATTTAATGCACTCTAGTTCTCAAATGATTCTCCTCTTCATCCAAATTTCGTGAAGTGTTGTTTTGAGGGGAACATTATGCCCAATTACCTTCTTCAAACAGGAAACATGAAAAACCGGATGCATTCCTTTGCTGTAGGTGGCAACTCGCTTGTAGGCAACACTCACCGCATCTTCTGCGATGATTTGCATGGACCATAATACTTTGGTGACAACTTATTATTCTTTCTTTTAAGGTTTTCTAGTGAGATTTGGTTTATAAGGGCTGCAATCGCGAAGAAGACCCAATCTCAACTTCAAAACTTCTTTCACTCACGCTGTTGGTCCGGGCCTCGTTCTCCATTCGATTTTGTGCCATGGCTAAATTCTCCTTGAGTCCTGAAAGTACTTGTTGTTGATGAAGCAAGTGGTCTTCTACTGCTTGAACTCTTGGGGACACCTTAATTGATGATGTGATGGAAGGAGGATGATACCCATAAAGTGCCAAAAATGGAGACATTTTTGATGAGCTATGAAAAGAAGTGTTATACCACCATTCCGCAAGTGGTAGCCAATCTACCCATTGGGACTATTTCTCTGAAGTGAAACAACGTAGATATCCTTCCAAACACTTGTTAACAACCTCTGTTTTCCCATCTGATTGAGGGTGGTATGAAGAGCTAAGAGCCAATTGAGTACCCAAACATGAGAATAAATCTTTCCAAAAGTGACTAGTGAAGATAGGATCACGATCACTAACAATAACTTTAGGTGTACCATGTAGCTTTTGGATATTCTCCAAAAAAGCTCTAGCCACTGCACTTGCTGTAAAATGATGTGCTAATGCAATGAAATGTGCATATTTAGTGAGCCGATCAACTACCACCATGATGACATTATGACCTTTAGATTTGGGAAGCCCTATGATGAAGTCCATGGATACCTCTTCCCAACGCTGGCTAGGAATAGATAAGGGTTGCAAGAGACCTGGTGTCTTAATTGTCTCCCCTTTATGCCTTTGACACACTAAACATTCAGCCACAAATTTTTGAACATCACCCTTTAGCCCCTCCCAAAAGAAATCTTGCTTGACTCGATGATATGTCTTCAAAAATCCCGAATGACCACCTACTGGAGACTCATGCAACTCTGTGAGAATCTTGATTTTAAGGTTGGAATTCTTGCAGAGATACAAACGCTTTTATACTCAAAGAGCATCTCCCTTTCCAACAAAAACTTATCCGAACTACTAGGATCACTTTTAATTGGTTTCGATGAGATTGCTAGTCGAACATCATTTTGCCACTCTTAATTTCTTGGCTTCCCTCCACCCAATTTGCTTGTAATATTGAAAGGGCACACAATACGGCTTCATCTTTCTCATCCTTCCTTGAAAGTGCATCTGCTACAATATTTTCTTTCCCTTTCTTATATACAATCTCAAAGTCATATCCTAACATCTTAGTGACCCATTTTTGTTGCTCTTCAGAAGATAGTCGTTGTTCCAAAAATATTTTAGGCTATCATGATATGTCTTAACCTTGAAATGTCTACCCAATAGATAAGGCCGCCATTGTTTCACTGCATGGAGTATTGCTAGCATTTCCTTCTCATAAATAGGTTTTAATAGATTCTTACCTTTTAATTGATGACTCTCAAAAGCAATTGGTCGACCTTCTTGCATAAGCACTGCTCCTATCCCATTTCCAAAAGCATCACATTCCACAATGAATTCCTTGGTGAAGTCAGGAGTGGAAAGTACTAGAGTTGAACACATAGCCTCCTTCAATCTCTCAAATGCTATATTGGCAGACTCATTCCAATGAAAAGAATCCTTCTTCAATAGAGTGGTGAGAGGTGCTGCTATACTACCATAATGCTTCACAAATCTTCTATAGTACCTTGTCAATCCAAAGAAACCTCTCAGTTTCTTAATGGTTTTGGAATAGGCCATTCCATGATAGCCTTAATTTTGTTAGGGTCCACCTTTACCCCTTCATGTGAAACTATGTGTCCCAAATACTCCACCTCTGTAAGACCAAAAGCACACTTGGATGGCTTAGCATAGAGTTTATGATCTTCAAGTATTTGTAATGCTTGGTCCACATGTTGCAAATGTTCTTCCCAAGTCTTGCTGGAAATCAATATATCATCAAAGAATACTAATACAAACTTTCTCAAGAACTTCTTAAAAATGGAATTCATCAAACTTTGGAATGTAGATGGTGCATTGGTAAGACCAAATGGCATCACCAAAAATTCATAATGACCCTCATGAGTCCGAAATGTTGTCTTACAAATATCCTCCTCCTTAATCCGAATTTGGTGATAACCAGATCTAAGATCTAACTTGGTAAAAAACATAGCTCCATTTAATTCATCTAACAAATCATCAATGACTGGAATTGGAAACTTATCTTTAATGGTGTACATGTTGAGCACTCTATAATCTGGACACATGCGCCAAGTATCATCCTTCTTACGCACCATCACCACCGGCGAGGAGTAAGTACTTTGGCTATGCCTAATGATTCCTGCCTCTAACATCTCTTCAACAATTTTTTCTATCTCACTCTTTTGTATGTGTGGATACATGTAAGGCCTGATGTTCGGTGGTTGGCTCCCTGGGACTAACTGTATGGCATGATCATGATCCCTCTTAGGAGGAAGTCCTTTAGGCATATCTCCAAGAACAACCGAGTGACTATCAATTATAGCTTGCAAATCTGGATGAGGAGTAATAGATTGAGAGACTTCTAATGAACATAGTTGGGCTACAAATCCATCCACTCCTTTCTTAAGCAACTTTTGCATTTGATGAGAGCTTACCATTTGTGGAGATTTTGCCTTCAACCCCCTTAGCTCTACTAGCCTTCCTTCTGATTGAAATCTCATGAATAGTTCTTGGAAGTTCATCTCAATTGTTCCTATTGTAGTAAGCCATTGTACTCCCAAAACAATATCTGCTACACCCATGGATATCGCATACATTGGGGTATCAAGTTGATAATCTCCCATGGATAATTTAATGCTATGACACTTCCCTCAATAACTAACTCTAATTCACCATCTCAATCAAACTTGAAACTCGAGCTCTGGATATATGGAAACAATTTAGACGAGTAGCTAACTTTTTGTTGATGAAATTCATGCATACTACCTCGAAATGATCAACACTGCTACCTTATGCTTCTTTAAGAACCCCACCACCTTGAGATTTTGTGGAGCACTAAAACCTGAGAGTGCATGACAAGAAATGATTGGTTGAGAATCAGGTGATTCCTCATTTGAATCCCTTTCATCCTCTAGTATGGGTTCCTCCCTCTTCTTCCTCATTGGGACCTTCAATATAAAACAATTTCACTACATTTATGTCCTCGACCAGATTTGCTATCAGCACCTCGAAACACAAGCCTTTGCTCTTTCTCCTCAATTTGTTGTGGAGTCAACTTCTAGTAGGTTGTGTTGAATATGCCTTTGTCACACATTATTCCCTTGCTCTTGGGAATCAAATACTTCTCCTCTAACCTGTGTGCTAAGATAAAAGACTCATTTATAGAGCTAGGACTAAACATGTGTCCCTCATTTTGAATGTGGTCCTTGAGACCCCCAAGAATAAATCATTCAAGTTTTCTTTCGTAATTGTATCCACTCTTAAGGATAGATTTTGGAATTGTTGAATATAATCCTTAATTGATCCTATTTGTTGAAGTTTAGCCAGCTAGCTGAAGAAGTTGTCTGTCACACTATTGCTATATTGTGCTTAGAGTTCCTCCGTAAAAATTGACCATGAGATCGCGGAGAGCCCTTTTACTCCTGATGAGTGAAAAGCCAACGTATACCAAAATGAATTGATCCGGTTCAAAATATATGTAGCCATCGCAGACCTTTTGGTCCATTTGGGATTTGGTGTACTTCAAAAAAATTCTCCATTTGGTTTATCCATGTTATAGGATCCTTACCATCAAACTTGCGCATATCCACCTTTGGAAATAAATTCCTGGATCCCATAGGAGTACTAAAGCTTGTGTTAGTAGTGGCTGACCTAGAATTCTCACCTTGGTCGCTTGAGAACTCCTTTCTTGATTCAGCTATGTAGGTGCTTAACATGTTTCGCATGTCCGACATATCTCCTCTT